>PRKT01000071.1:1430682-1479895 GCA_003671525.1 Saccostrea glomerata
CATATGTCGGGGCAACCTTGGTTCCCATAGCTGTTCCAAGTTTTTGTCTGTAGGTTGTTCCATCGAAGTTCATAAAGTTATTTTTCAATATAAATTTTAAACTTTCTAGAATAAACGTTTTTGAAAAACGAAGTTGTAGTAATTCTGGGAATTCATCAATCCAATGTTCAATTGCTTCTAATCCTAGTTCATGTGGAATGTTGGAATATAAGCTGGTCACGTCAAATGATATGAGCGTTGAATCATTTGGAATATTGTCAGGGAGTGATTTTAAAAAATCAATAGTATCCCTTATATAACTTTTTACCTTATGATACAATTGAAACCGGTAGAGTTTTAATCGGCGTTCTGTTATTTTTTACTATTTAAATACTTGTGTGGATTTTTTTCAAACTTTTGAATATATATATATATATATATATATATATATATATATATATATTTTTTTTTTGCATTTAGATATTTCTACTGTTGAATATTCAGAATAATGGCTATTGAAATAAAAGTGTTTTATGTTTATGACAAACATTCAAATTATTGTATTAAAAAAAACTAACTTATTTTACTCATTTCAATTAAGCAAATTATTTTAAAATATATTAGTTTACCAATCAGAAAATTTTACAAAGTTATATTCTTTTTAGTAAATCAGTCACGTAGCAACAGGGGGCCGGGGGCTTGCTCCACCACTATTTTCCAGACATAACTTTTAGTTTTACTGTATTAAAAATGTTTCTTGAAATCCCCCCTCCACTACACACACTTTCAAAAAAAAGATGCTATATCACTATAAATGATATTACTATTTTATCATAATTATGCTTTAATCGACGCAATTTACTGAATGTCACCTATCATGGATCATCATTGAACATATCATGAATCAATGTGAACAGAACTCATCTAACCAAAAACTATATGATGAAAAATGATTGAAAACTGCTCAGTTTTTAATTTATGACAGAGAATGTTAACACCTAAACATTCATAGGGAAAATCTACATTAGTCTTTGTGTACAAGAAAAAAAAACTTTTCAGCATTATAGACACATTAAAACCACAATAGAGGAAATTTGCGTCACAACTTTATTTGAAGTATCCTCGGAGGTCCATGAGTCGTTACCCTAATGAGCTAAATGTCCGTTTTAAAATAAATTTGAGATACTGTTTCATTTTGTAAGTCATACCTTAGTTGTAAATATTTTTTCTTTCAATTAAACTGATAGTTTTAAAAATTCATGCCTTTATTGATTGTTTACATCTCGTTCAAAGTACCTATGTTTACCCGACGCCATTTTAAAACACAGGTCCTAGGGTCGTGACCTTAGCGGAAATTACATAACACAGACCCAAAAATTCCAAATCGGATAAGTGACTTCTGTTGACCTATTATAAACAATGCGTGCCGTAGCACCAATACA
This sequence comes from Saccostrea glomerata, assembly GCA_003671525.1. Classification (NCBI taxonomy): domain Eukaryota; kingdom Metazoa; phylum Mollusca; class Bivalvia; order Ostreida; family Ostreidae; genus Saccostrea; species Saccostrea glomerata. The sequence goes on from PRKT01000071.1 coordinate 1,432,104, forward strand.
CTTGAGATAGGACGTAAGAAAAAAATATTTAATATTTTCTTTTTTAATATATGCGGTAATAGCGAATTTATGCTAAGTAAGGGGAAATTTTGTTTCTGATTATAAACTTTTGCCTGCTTTCGTCCATATCATCTTCAGGAGCTGTAAAATATGACAAAATCAATCCAAATATTTTTTTCTGACGATGTGGTGCAGGTGGGCTCAAAATAATGCAAGGTATTCAAGAAAAATAAAAGGTCACGACCCTAGGACCATAACGAATTTAGGGCCTCTGACGATATTCTATACTGGTTGCAAGTGGCGAGACCATTATTTAACCTTACTTGTGTCTAACATTACATTTATCGGCAAAACAAACGATAATTATTTTTATTTTATCTTGTTAAAATACTGTCTTACTTACAATAGATCGGTTTTGATTGCGAGTCTACTAATCATAATTTGTTCTCTCGAGTGCAAACAGCTGATTAAGTTGGATGCCGATCTCGATGTTTAAAAACATTAAACAATTTATAGTACACTTCTGCTGTCGCTTTCTTTTCCCAAATAGTTTTTTTTTCAGTCAATTAATAAATATCTAATTAAATTAGTCATATATTGCACTTCTTCTTATGTAATTTTAGAGATGAAGTATCACATGAACATGATGAAAGCCCAGATCAGATGCCGATCGCGATGAAATAGCGTCGAATGTCCAACACTTATTTTTCAAGATTTTGCTGAAAATATTTAAAAAAAACAGAATTCTTTAACAGTCTTGGAACTTTATTACTTCGATTTTACTTCATTTTAAACACTAATTGCGTCTATATAAGGCGATTATAACTTTCTCTGGGTCTAATTATACGAGTGTCGAATTGCACGGCTACCGCTTTTTTCAGAGCGACACTGAGCACTAGCGACAGTTTTCACTGGTACACCGGAAAAAATTTCATTTTTTTCTACCTTATTTCAATTAAAATCCGACAAAGACATTTATTGTATAGTCTATTTTTAGTCCCTATATAATCTATACAAACGCAAACAGTTCATAACACTAGGGTTATTGAACTTATATAGGTGAATATTGGCACGAGTTGGCTGTTCAATTGCACGAGCTTGCGAGTGCATTTTAACAGCCAACGAGAGCCAATATTCACCAATATAAGTTCAATAACTCCTTTATTATATAGCTATAACATTTCCACATAAATTATAATAATTATTCCAACAAAAAAAACCCTCAAATTAATGATTTTTTAGTATCGGTATTCAAATCAACGTCTGTCGTGTTAGCGTTCAATATCGCATCATTCCGATGACCCTACCAAGCGATATGATTTGCTTATTTTATTGGGTCTAATACATTCTTTATTTAAATAAATAATTTCATTTTTGTGTGAAAAATGAACTCATCTTACCTAAATGCCACTTCCTGTCTTTAATTTAGCTCTGAGAATTTAACCAAACGACGACTTTTTTTGTTCGAACAACGGGGCGTTCGAAATTTACACACCTGGATTTCGGTAATGTTTCGGGCATACTCATATTCGTAATAGAAAGTTAGCGTTCAATAAAACTCAAGATATTGAACGCTAAAATTATCTAGATTTTTGGCAGTATTTCATTACACTATTTATTAGCTATATAATATTATTAAATAGTCTATTTATAGTCCCTATATAATCTATACAAACGCAAACAGTTCATAACACTACATATTCACCGGATTTTAGGCCGTATTCGCCGGAGGGTCAATGCGCATGCAACCGCATTGTGACGTCACAATCAAAACATCAAACAACGTTTTAAACAATGGTTGCAACGGCCGCAGCGATCTACGTATCTGAGCAGAAAACCAATTATTAAAACCTATTTCAGGATTATTTTTTAACATTTGGACGTATTACACATAGCAAAACTCGGAAAGGAAAACACAGAGGTAACAAAGAGTAATCTGTAGATTTTATTATTTTCAACAATGGAAGATTGCAAATGAATATGGTTTCGTCATACAGCCTTCAGTGTCTTATTTATTCAAATCCCGATTATATAATAAAACAATTATGGACTCTTTTGGTGTTGAATATGGTTTGTTATTCACCAGGAACATATCCCTATTGACCTCGGCTTCGCCTCGGTCAATATGAATATTTTTCTGGTGAATAACAAACCATATTCAACACCAAAAGAGTCCATAATTGTATAATATTCACCGGATTTTAGGCCGTACTCGACGGAGGGTCAATGCACGTGCAACGGCATTGTGACGTCACAATCAAAACATCAAACAACGTTGTAAACAATGGTTGCAACGGCTGCAGCGAGCTACGTATACGTATCTGAGCAGAAAAACAATTATTTAAACCTATTTTAGCCTTATATTTAACATTTGGACGTCTTACACAAAGCAAAACTCGGAAAGAAAACACTGAAGGTTACAAAGAATAATCTGGAGATTTTTTTATTTCCAACAATGGAAGATCGCAAATGAAAATGGTGTCATCATACAGCCTTCAATGTCTTATTCATATTCAGATCCCGACTATATGATAAAACAATTATGGACTCTTTTGGTGTTGAATATGGTTTGTTATTCACCAGAAAAATATCCTTATTGACCTCGGCTTCGCCTCGGTCAATGTGAATATTTTTCTGGTGAATAACAAACCATATTCAACACCAAAAAAGTCCATAATTGTATAATATAAACCAACAGTCTACAGTCAATCTCTTTTAATCAATGACAAGTACAGTGTAATGATTAAATACTGAAAATATGGAAATAACGAACATTATTTAAGCTCAAAAGTTTATTCCAACGATACAAATCAAGAGCAGAGCCAACAAAACTCCAGAGGTGGGATCAGTAGTCATTTGTCATGGAGGAGTGAGCATCCCCTGTTGACCTGTCACTTCCAGTGTGCTCCTTTTCATGAGTGAAAAATATTGGAAAAAATCTGGTCAGTGTGAATAATATTTAAAAAATAGTAATTCAACATTTATTAACTTACTGTTCACAATTGGTCACGAGATCATGGTATCGACCATAGAAATGATAAATTATAACAAGACTGTTGATTTTCTTTTTTCATCAACTACTTTGTCAATAAGTTTCCTCTTTTTGTAAATTATTTAAGGAATGACTCTAATTCTTGGCCAGATTATCGAGTATAATATGGTTTGGGTCAGTTTACGCTTTATAATCCGCGAAGCGGATTATAAAAAAGCGTAAACTGACCCAAACCATAATATACTCGATAATCTGGCCAAGAATTAGAGTCATTCCTTATAATTTAATTTTAAAATAATTAAACAACTGGGGATGTAAAATTGTGTTGTTTTTATTAGTTCAAATTTACCGCGCAATAATACAACCGTAGTAACGGAAGTGATGGGAAGCAAGGGGAGGTAAAAACTGATACATAGATCTAGCAGCCATGATGCTTATTTACATGAGGTAAGATCGAGCAACTGTTTGAAGTTAAAGGTACATTTATTAAATCTGGAATTTTTCATGAATCCGAAGGACTGGAAATGAGGGGATTGATGGATACAGATGATTCAGCTGGTTGTCAAGGGGGTGTGTCCCCATACCAAACCAGATTATACAAAATGTTATGCGTTCCTTTTTGGAAATCAACCAATGAGAGACAAGAATACAAACAGAATTAAATTATTCATAGGTATAGAGCATGCTCTTGCTTATCGAATCAACTGAGGAATACAAACTCTTGAATACCTTTCTGGCATATTTGATCACTGTTTTCCATTTCCATTAATCTTTATTCCTTTGAAGTGCTCTGTTGCCCTTCGTTTCTGGACTCCTGGTCTGTTCATCATGCGATTATGGTAGGCCTTGAGTGTAGGAAAGGCATCCAGGCAAGGGGGAGATAAGGTCACCAGACAGTCCAAAAGGTCAAACAGATTATAGTCCGTAAAGCAAACCTGTAACCAAATCAAATTTAGATTGTGAAGTACAATCACGTAAATCCATATCAATTATAAACTTAAGTTTAGTAGAAAATCAAATCTTAAATAGAAACATGTCATTCTAGATTTTTGTACGTTGTTTAACGTCCATCTCAGGAATTTTTCACTCATATCGAGACGCCATCACTTGTCGATGCAAATTTTAACCTATGCTTGGCACTGAGGACCATTAAGCGATGGGGAACCATTCTCGTACCAACGCCTATGCTACACAAAATCTTGGTCTTCAAATCTCATTCGAAGGATTGGTCTCGATATCTCACAGTAGATTCGAAGCATTATATTTGGCACCCATGCCATTGCGCAGTGCGGTATAGTATCTTTTGCGTGATAACGCTTATTGCGACCTCTGTAAATACTCTCTAACCCATTCTCAAACTACCGCAGTGGGATTCGAAACGCGATGCAAGGATCATTACTGTAGAACTCTAGAGAAAAAGGCTCAAAACACTGTACACTGTACAAGGCAGATTAATCAACATGAAACTTAAAATGAATCTGAAGTTTTTTGATTTATACAAGCATATTCAAAATAATCTTTAGTTATATTTTAGAAAAGGAGGAAAATCCATAAAACGAATTATGATGGGTCGAATGCTGTATGAAAATGGGTAGTAGAGATAGATAATATACATTTATATACTGCGGACATTTCATAGTAGTGGCAATTTTAATTACATTTCTTATAGAACATATTTTTACACGTTGCTTTTAATTTTAAACAAACAATTTAAGCAGATTTTCAGAATCTATACAAACCTTGCTTCCCAGCACATAATCTCCACCTTTCATTAAGTTCTACAAGATAAGGTAAAAACGAACAATGTTTGCCTTTTTAAATTTTGTTGTACATGTTGTCATATCTCTTTAAGCTGCGCATTTTCATGTTTGGTTTTGGAAACTTAATGGTGTTTTATGATGTCATCTTAGTAAGAATTTTTTTTTGATAAAGTTGAATTGTAAGGAACTGTAATAATATCATTTCAATATGCTTACAATAAATATCTGGGCAAATAAAACAGTAGTCTTTGCACATTAATGTAACAAACCTCAAAACACTGTAGTTTTCCAGGAAGCTTTTCAATAAATGGACCCTTTCCTTCCTCCTACAAGAAAAAGCTAAACAAATTTATGTATGTTATTGTCCCACCTTGCAATCCCATTGGACGTCAGAATCAAAAATTTAACAACACAATGAAATGGAACTGTCATGAAAATTTTGAATATTTAACGGATTGCAATAAATACAAAATGTTTTCATGTAAATGGTGTATTTAATACAGTCCAGTAAATCCAAAATTTACAAAATGAAAGTGTAGTTGAATTCACTTCATTTTTAATATCAATTTTTCTGCTAGGTAAGGCATCATCACTCTCCTTACATGGATAGCCTTTCCCGTATAAATCAAAAGGCTAAGAAGACATTGCTGTGAAATGAACTTCAATCAACGTATAATACATATTATGCAGGAAAATCTGTGTAGCAGTGAAACACTATTTCTTGAAAGCTTCTAAACACAATTTGCAAATTAAGCATACATGTCGGAGTCTTTTTTTTATTTTTAGCACCATGTCCACTCACTGTGCTATTGAGCTTCTGGTTTTTACAAAGGAATAATACTTGCATAGTTCTGATAAATCATCCTTGTGTATTCTATTCTAAGATCTTCTGCGCCATCATTAATCATATCTGCTCGTGTTGCTTCCTTGTTGTTAGAACCATACAAATCTAAAGAGTATCAGAAAAGCAAAATATAATCGAGTAATACGATAACTGTGAGACTTGTATATTTCAATAAAGCAACGTTAATGACAATTGTTTTGTTGCAATGTTGTATAAACTATTTCAGTGACAAAAAAATTACCTTCAACCTTCTATTGTTCGTATTTGTGATGAAATAACAATTTATATATTTTATTAATTAAAGCAAGTCTTTTTATTATACTTTCATGTTAAATACTAAAATCTGATTGGTTTAGACGCAGTTAACAATCCGTTCGATTACCCTGAGCCTTATCAACACACGTGACAACGGGTAACACAACGGTAATGCCACATGCGTGGAAATTATGCGTGTACGGTTCACCGTAGAATTCTCAAAACGTCAGTTGCGCGTTTGAAAGAACCAGAATTAACTTGACGTCAATAAAGCTTGCGTCCGATAAAGCTTACTTGAAAACAACAAACGACAGACGATACATGCTTGCGAGTGTAGGAAACATGCTTCCGAGCCAGAAATAATGAATCTTTATATGATAAATGACTCTAATTCGAGTATCAAACAAACAATAAGGAGATTAGTGAACCGGTGAGTGTGAAAGCTTTCTATACATAAGACGATCGACGGTTTTTTTTGCTGACGTCCTAAATCAATAAGACATTCAGTATAATAAAATAAATGGTGCCTGTTTTGTAGGGTAACATTTGAAATTGACACCCCTCGGAAAAACCATTGTCAACCTCCGCTGACGCGTCGGTTGACAATGGTTTTCCTTGGGGTGTCAATTTCAAATGTTACCCTACAAAACAGGCACCATTTATATAATGTAATCCTGTACAATATTGATTTTTTTTTTATAATTACTATATACCGGTATTCCCTTTTACATACATTTTTTCTTCTGAACCAAATTAATTCATATTTTAATCTAATTGATCATAAATGTTTAAAGTCCATAGAGATTTTTCATAAGGGCACATTTTAACAGCAAAATGAAATGCTCAAAAATGCAGGTCATACTGCTTCGACTTTATAGATAATGACAACACTTGAATCCATTTTTTTTTATGTACATTCAAGCAAATAAAATATGATAAAAATGATCCGTTTAAGGTTACATAAACTGTATTTGAACGAGATCACCTAGATTATTGCGAACTGTTTCAAGGAATATATTACAACTTAAAAATCTCTTGTGGGTGCTGCATTACATTTTATTTTTAAATGTATTTGCACTGGTATTGTTTTGGCAGACGACAAGACAAGCTCTCACTCACCTAGTTTTCTAGCTAGATATCTTAGAATTGCGTTGGACTGCACGATTTCTAGGTCTCCATCTTTGAAGAATGGACTCTGGCCAAAAGCCTGGAACAGTAAACGATACTGTTAATTGATCTTTTCATCATGCAATGTTGAATTTCATATCCACTGTACTATTTTATTCAAGCTGCTGCATTTCTATGTCACTGTAATCTAAATTCGGGGTATATAGTTTTTTCCCTGTCCATTCGTCTGTCTAGCTATTTGTATGTTTATCAAAAAAAAATATTTTCTTGCCGGTAATTTTTGATTGGATGGAGGTATGACTTTCATATTTCACATTTGTTTGACACAAGTTTGACCCATTTTTGCAAAAATCTACGAAATTTACACCTTGGCCATAACTTTTTAATAATTGGTGATAGGGAGTTCGTACTTCATATGTGTACATGTATTCCTTGAGAAAGAAAACCTTTGCATTTCTAAAGATATTTAAGTAGGAGTTTAACCCACTTGAAGCATATTTTATTCTTGTTCATAAATTGTGATTTGTAAGAACTATAGCTGGGGCTTTGAATTTCATAGATGTATACCTAGTGACAAGGTCTTAATTACAATTGATAGCAACAATTTTGATCTTGATTTTCTTTTTAAAAAGTTTAAAGTTGTAAATGAAAAGGAAATTGTGACAAGCCATACTTGGATACCAAAGAATAGTAACTTGACCTTGTAGTTTAACTTACATTTAAAAAAAAAAAATATTTTTGTTAACGCCGTTCAAGTTTTGCAGACAAGCAGACAGATGGATGGACAAGACAAAATTATTATAGTATATATATTCCTCAATCGTCGATTACGGATGAGCAATGATTTTTTGTGAAATTTGGCGGACATAGATCTAGTTCTAATGGGAAATACTGGACAAACATTACCATGTTTAGAGATGAGATTTAAAAAAAACTTGTCTCATCAGTAAAATGTTCTGTTGTATAGCAAAACAATTCACTTTTCCAAAACATTCAGTGTTAATTAATAACAAAAATAATAAACAATTGGACTTACCATTTTTGGTTTCCATTCCTGCACCCAGTTTGGTCCACAATCAATTTCCTCATATTCCACATTGTTGTCAACCATAAGAGTCCGTATAGACTCACCACGACCTGAAAAAAAAGGTTCTCGTTTAAACTTCACATAAATAATAATATGTATTTACCAAATTATTACAATATTTAAATTATATTTTCTGTGTACAATTAATGAAAAAAATGCCTAAATCATGAATTACATATAGGTTCCTTCATTTTTAGGCCACTTGTAGGCACTTAAGGCACAAATGAGCTTTTCTTTGTGCATTGAAAATGCTAAATATGACATCCTTCATAAAGCATGGAGTTATAATTCTTAATTTTCGATTTTATCTTTTCGATATCGGTTAATGGATTTTAAAGGGGGGAGGGGGTTAGAGGACACTTGTCTAGGTTACCTGCACGTGAGTTTGAGGGGGAACGATTTCCATGACCCAGGCTGAGAGGAAACATATAACTTATAACGAAAAGACTCTTAATTCAAATTAGAAAGAAATAATATCTGAACAATAAATAAATATATATATAATTATATAAATTAATTAATGAACCAATTAAAATTCGTTGGTAAAGCGGGTTGTTTCTTCCCCTGGACAATTATTATGTTCATACATAGTAGTTAAGTATTGTCTTCCACGAACTTTTATTAAAATACATAACACCAAATATTATATTTTAATAAAAAAAAATGTATGGGAAGACAAAGTTACGAGGGACTTAACCGTAACTTAACCATATGAATTAAATATCTCCAAAAAATTAGAGGGTAGGGATGGGGGTCGATATTCCCTTTCCCCCAGTATGCATTTTATTTCACCATGAATTAAACTGAAAACTCACTGCATGCAAGGATCTCCCGTACTTACAGATATCTGTAAATTAATTCATGAAATAATAATAACGGGTTTATTTTTATCATAAAACTAATATAAACAAAATATTGTCAATACTCCACAGTGTAGATATAAATTACTTATTCTTTTTCTAAGGGTCGCCCGCGTGGCGCAGTGGTTAGAGCGTCTGCTCTAGAGTCGCGAAGTAAGGAGTCAATCCTTAGGTCGCGGGTTCGAATCCCACTGTGGGACGTGGAGACCGATCCTTCGGATGAGACCGTATGAACCGAGGCCCCGTGTCGCAGTAGGTGCTGGCACGAAAAAGACCCCTCACTGCTCAAAGGCCATGAGTGCCGAGCATAGGACAAAATTTGTAGCCCTCCACCGGCAAGTGGTGGCGTCTCCATATGTGTGAAAAATTCTCGAGAGGGACGTTAAACAACATAAAATCAATCAATCTTTTTCTAAGGTTATCATACAAACATCGCTCATGGTGAATTTGTATGGAGTACATACATGTAACCAAGGGACTCTGAAGGGAGGGTCAACTAAGTATAGCTGGTTTACGACAGAATAAACTATAATTTATTACGACATGTTCAATTTAACTCGTAAACATGGAAATCAGTGCAGGATGGGTCCATTACAACACATTATGTTGCCCTCGAATGGATTGAATAAAATAATGGGTACAACATATTTACCTGTACAATATCGTATATATTATGTATCTAATAATTACAGAGCATCGTGCATATGTTTATTTTTTTCACAGTGCACGGATGAAGGTCTAGTATGCGTTAAAAATAACGGAGAAATCTGCATGTACGTTATTGCAGCTACTAATAAACAAATGTACCATCATTACACATTCATGTACAATGCAGTATCACGCGCCTAGAGTGAGGTTTAATCTTACACGGGCTGTATCGACAGCTAAATTGATAAAAAAAAAAACCATGCCATTGAATAATTCGTCACAATAGTCATGATCTTTATCTATTGGTACATCCGTACAAACCTGACAAATCGAAATAATAAATTGAATGCATAATTAACATAATAAACATAATTAACATGCTTGTACCTACCTCTAACCTGGAAGTACACTAATTGTATTTTTGCCATGCTTGCGATACGAACTCGTGGAGCAAAATACCGGTATTCTAGTGACAAAAACACGAAGGTTTTACCGTAATCAGGTGACCTACTTTCCGCCGCCGCTCTGTTCAAAATAATTTTTAAGTATGTTAAAATTGCAATTGTTTGCTCTCTGCATGTTTATTCAGGATTAAAAATCATGGTCGATTTGTATGTAGAAAAAAAAAACTTCCGCAGTGAATTTTTCAACTTCAATGCTGAATTTTTCAAATTTTATTAAAACTAAAGGTTTTGATAAAGTGAAGATGAAATTGTTGTCGGTATGAGCTAGGAAGTCCGAAATGAAAAAAACATATATTAATTCCTGACAATCTAATTTCAAAAAAATTTCGCTACTGTTTTAAGGAGCAAGTCAGAGGATTTTAGATTGGTTTCCTGTAGGAGTTGGGTTATTTTTTAAAAAGTCAATAGAGGGAAAACAAACCATTTTACAAAATTGTGTGGGATCATCTCTTTTATTTAAACTATAATCTGGTACCGGTAGTTAAAATCTGCAATGTTAAATGTTTTATTTAACATATTTAATGCAGCAATAATAAACAAAAATTGAAGCTAACGCCAATTCATACAGAAGCTTTCAATAAAATGATATTTTTTTTATTCACTATCGATTAATGCAATTATATCAGTAATAAATCTTTAATTTGTACATAGTACCAAGGCCGTAAATAACTAGGCTCAAATTTTTAGTGAGGCAAGGGTGCTGGGCATTCCTAGTCCAATATGGGCCAAGGGTAATGCCTGATGGCCAGTGATGAGGGTTTCCAGGGGGAGGGGGATCCTGAAACCTGGGTATTAGAAAATAAAATATTTAATCTTAAAAAGTTTTTACGTTTTGAATTGTCACCCGCATGGCATAGTGGTAAGAGCGTATGCTCTAATTAAAGTCGCAGACTAAAGTATAAGTCACATAATCCAACGATGGGGTATACGATGAGAAACCGATGCCTTTTTTGGCGAAAATGGCGTGGTTGCTGGCCGGGCACCATAAGTGATCGGACGGTGACTGAGTCGTTTTTGCGAATCGGTGGGGTCATCGGTAAGAAATACTTCGTAGTTAAAATTCAGCGATGTCTCTACCGATGCCTCACATCGCTCCTCATCGGCAACCCATCATTAACACATCTTTTAAGGATAGACCGATGTATGGCCGAGCATCGTCCAATATCCGTTGAATCTGAGGTCATCGGGGAGTTTAGTGGTGTTCAACAGATAACGACCGATCATCGGTCGATGTTCAACCAAACATTGGCCTGTAGTCAACCGATGTTCACCAATGTATGAGCGATGCAATATACATCGGCCGATTATCGTTGGAATATCGTTTTATGATTAGCAATGCTTCGCTGGGCCTTTGAAAGTCCGAGCGGCAACCACGCCATTTTTATCATAAAAGGCATTGGTTGCCCATCGATTACCCATCGCTGGATAATGTGACTGATTCTGTAAGGACTACTAGGCCGATGTGGACCGATGTTAGGACATCGTTAACACCACGGATTACCACCTATTACCACCGGTCTACGGCTGCCGGCCGGGAAATGTGACCTAGGCATTAGGAGTTGATCCTTATATCGCGGGCTCGAATCCCACTGCGGGATGTAGAGACAGGTCCCTCGGAAAAGACCGTATAAACCGAGGTCCTAAGTCATAGTAAGTGATGACACAAACATGATCTCTCACTGTTCAATCGTCGTCAGTGACCCTGAAAGCCCAGCAGTACAGATTTTAAACTTGCAGCCCTCCACCGGCAAGTAGTGGTCAGGTGTCACAATAGGAATGAGAAATTCTTAGAAAGGATGTTATAAACAACCAAACAATTTACAAAACAAACATTTTGAATTATATTTTACATGCGTTCTAAATGAAAATGAGGCACCTCAATGGTGAGATGAAAGATTGACAGAAATTGAAACAAAAGTTGAAATTTTAATTTAGCACGAAGACACACCTTATTCATAAGTTCAATGTAAAACTTTTTCACTTTTCAGAAAACTCTAAAAATTTAGTGAGGCATTTGCCTCACTTGCCTCAATGGTAGTTACGGCCTTGAGTACATCTGTACATAGTATGAATCTCAAACTTGGAACAGTAGAATATAGAAAGGATGTTTGGAAATATCCATATAGAAAAAAATGGTGAAAAAGCCGAATCCGGTAAGTCCTTGTTTAATATGGTTAGAGAATACAATATACATTTTTTGGTCTGAGAAAATATTCTATAGAATGTCATTTATACTGATTCTGTATTATGAAAAAAAGCTCAAGATCTGTACTACTTTTATATACGCGGTTTCATTATGTATCTGAAAATATCCGATTTTCCGAATCAAAAATGAATATCCTCTGTATTTTTTTTCAAATGTTTAAATGTCTTTTATTCTTCTAAAGGGAGAATGGTGGGAAATACATAACAAGAGGCCCATGGTCCACATCGCTCACCTGAGCACTGTGGCTGGGAAAAAGTAGAAAATGGATTTTTATTGAATAGTTTATATCCAAAAGTAGTCCCATGACAAATCTTGGCTTTGCTATTCTTGATAAGATGATTTTTAAAGAATTTTCCTATATATGTATATGAAAACTTTGATTGGCCATTGTGGCCCCGCGCTACCCCGGGGGTCATGATTTGAACAAACTTGAATCTACACAACCTAAGGATGCTTCCATATGAATATGATTAATTATGGCTTTGTTATTCTTGAGAAGAAGATTTTTAGAATTTTCCTATATATTTCTATGTAAAACTTTGGTTGGTCATTTGGTCCCGCCTAAACCCGGGGGTCATGATTTGAACAAACTACCTGAGGATGTTTCCCCATAAGTTTCATCTTTCCTGGCGCAGTGGTTCTTGAGAATAAGATTTTTAAAAGATACAACCAAATTTTCATTAATTCCCAATTATCTCCGTCTGCCTGAAGCCGTTAGTCCGAAGGCAGACAGTTTGGTTCTTAGTTCGACAAAACGCATTTTCCCCGAGAACATAGTCAATAAATGTTTTGTTATTATAACATTCATTTTAAATTGGGTTTTTTTTTGACATACATGTATTTTGTACTGTGTCTTTTGTGATGTAACCTCAGGTCCGTCACTGTTGAAAACAAGCAAATGAAAATGAAATGAAGCTCCGTTATTCTGAGACGTAAGCGGTCCAACATCTCACAAACCGGTCCAACATCTCACTTAGCAGTCAAACATTGATTTTTTTATGTACACTCAGCAAAACATAAGAAATTTTCGACTTTTTTTCGTATATATATATATATATTCGAATATATTTGTATAGGTACAAATTTTTAAAGGTAAAACAAACGTTTTTGGTAAATTACGGGGTGGTCTAAGTCCCTGAACACCTCAAGTCTCCTACGGCAATTTCTACTGACTACGAAGGTTATATAGAGATAACGAACAGTTTTCAATCTCAAAGTCCATAAAACAATACAAAATAGGAGCAGAGCAAACACAGACCTCCGAAACCTCAGAGATGGGATCAGGTGCCATGGAGGAATGAGCATCCACTACTGACCGGTTACACCCGCCGTGTGCTCCTTGTCCATCTTCGCTAGCCAAGGGTTTCCGATCCGAAATCTACTCTACAAACCTTGGCAGATTTGGCTGAAATTTTTAGAACTCGCGCAAACGAATTTGATTGGCTGCGAAGTCCGAGTCTACCCAAGGTTTTTACTAATCGACGATTTTCGGCTGAATTAAAGTTTGTTTGTGTTTTATGCAAAATAAGAGTAACATTTAAAAGGGATGAAAGTTAGGACGTGATCTACGCTTAAAAAACATTGGATTAATTAATTTGAAATTTTTTTCATTTAATTATTTATGTTTTCAAGATTTATTGAAAGGACCACATAGGTCCGTGTTCCGCATTTTAGGTGCATCAATTTAAGCCAATCAAATGTCACGGCCCATTGATAATAATTGATTCGACAACAAGTAGAAAGTGGTGTCAAACTCTTGACTAAAAATCCACGAAGAACGATATTTTCTACCACTTTTGAGGTACGCCCACTGCCCACAGCTGTATGAAGTTGTTTGGATATATTCCACATCAAATTGCATGGAGGTCGCCATATTGTTTCAAATGTCAAAATGATCTACGTATGTTACAGCTATTTTCATTGGACAAATATTAAAGAGCTTCAAGGGACTTAACTCAATTACGGCGATAGGCGGTGCAATCAAAGTTCCCGTTTGATAGGACTAAATCTGCCAAGGGTTGTAGAGTAGATTTCGGATCGGAAACCCTTGGCTAGCGAAGATGCTCATTGTCATGATCAGGTAATAACGGAAAAATCCGTCGTAAATTCAGTGTATAAATAATGGACTAACAATTTCGCTTGAAGAAGCATTTGACTCAGCATTTGACTCAATGATAAATTGTATTTGCTGACGAGGTCATTGTATCTACCATAGAAATTACGAAATGATGACTTTAAACGAGTCTGCTGATATTCTTGTTTCATCAACTTGCTTGTCAGTATTTTTCCTCGTTTTAGAAATTGTTCATATGTACGTAGAGCATGCTCTTGTGTTTCGCATCAACTGAGATATATACTCCGTATGTAGGTGATGAAGGTATATTGCTGCATAAGTAAGGGAAGTTGACAATAGAAAAGTAAAAGTCATCATGTTTATCATAAAGCTTTGTTGTTAGATTACCATTAACGTCTTTTTCAAGTAAAATATCCAGATATGTCAGACTTATTGGTATCTCTTATGTCAAACTGATTAGGATATATCGTATCGACGTAGGAATGGTAATTACCATTGTTAATTGACAATACGTCGTCGATATATATAAAAGTTGAGTTGAAGGCCACAGCAAGTGTTTTCTTCTTTTCATGCATAAGATTTTGCACAAATTCTGCTTCATATGAATATAAAAATAGGTCTGCATATAACGGAGCGCAATTGGTACCCCTTGGAATTCCAAAAAATTGTCAAAATACTTTGTCTCCAAAAACACATAGATATTGTCAGTCAGAAACTAAAGCATCTCTTTGATGTCAACTTCAGAGTACTTGTGTGTGCAATCAAAATGTGTTTCAACAAAATAATTTTGTAAATGACCAATAACCAGATAAGTAAATTTACGATTTCTATTTTCATTAAAAAAGCAGCTGTCAATGATATCAAATGATATCAATGATATCAAAAAGGCTGGACTTCAATTTATCGTGGGGAATGGTTGTGTATGAAGTTGAAAAGTCATAAGTTTTTAAGCTGTTGATTTTGGTAAAATCTTCTAATTTCAAATTGTCCAATAGTTCTTTGGAATGTTTTAGTATCAAAATCAGATTCACACCACTTCTCGAATATATTGTTGCACAGTACTATTAGTTTTCCTTCACTACTGTCAATATTTTAGTAAGGAGTAACGAAAGAGGCTTGGTTGAACATTTAATGGAACCCGCAATATATCTTTGCTTGTAAGGATTTTTTTTGAAGTTTCGGAATCCAACATATATAGGGTAGTTCAAATTCATTTTGGCTTTGTAGAGTATTAAAAATATTTAAAACTGACATATGATTTTGAAAAATTTCTTCCTCAGAAAGGGAAGTATGAGTATAAGTAGGATTACCACTTGTAGAATTCAATCCGAGTTCTTCTAAAATACAATTTATATAATGAGTCTTACAAACGAAGACAATGTTGTTACCTGCTTTGTCGACAGGGACCAGTACGTACTGATCATATAATCTATATCTAATTCTTTTTTCACTTCTGGATTATTGAGTAACATTACCAATACATTTTTGCCTAAGATCAACTAAGATACTAAGTATAGCTGTCTGAAGACTCAAGTCTTTATGTTTATGTACTCGCATTTATATTTTTCTGAACACCCTAGTATTTTAGTCATTTAATTTTATAGGGCGGTTGTATAAAAGATTAAAAACACTACAAGACAGTTCAGGTATTGAACACATTTTATCGACAAAAAGTCATGTAGATGTAAATGGTTATATACAAGCAAATGTTAGTTCAAATGAAATAAATGAATTTCGAAATAAAATTCCAAGTTCTCTTACAAGCTTAGTATAACCAGGCTAAAAGAAACTCTTGTTTATACTCCACCAATGAGTTTGTATTGTTCGGTTTATATATGTATTCATTTAATGGATCCAATCACTTGACCTCTGTGGTCCCTCTTCCTAAAAGGTAAAAAAGAATATTGATGATATGGACCATATAATCAAACAGACTTTTACAGATTATAAAAGAATATAATCTGACAAATAAGTGTTTGATGAACAAACAAAAAAACAACAATTTCAGCGTGTTACCTGTTTACTCAATAATGATTTATTATCAGAGTCCGCTTAGTAAGTGAATAATCATGCTCCATTTTACACATTAGACTTTTCTGCTTAAATTTTTTTCTCCTTTTACCGTTTTCCATTACACCCCACCCAACCCGCCGATTCCTCATTTTACAATACTGTACATACATTTCAAGGTTTTTCAAAAGATTTTACTAAATAATTATGAATTTCATTATAAATCTTTCATTTTTTCGAATGCAAACTCAAATGAGAGTTGAATCTGTGGCCTGGTGAAATTACATAAATTACTGAAAACCTTATTGTTTTCTTAGTTTTATAGTTTTCCTAATTGAAGAAGAGATATCGTAGAAAATCCCAAATTTAAAACTTTTGACAAGAATACTAGTACCTTCTACCGTACATGTAGCAATCATAAGAAGCAGATAAAATCAATTATAGGAGGATTTAAATGACTTTTAAACCGTACTTGCAACGTATACGAAATGTATGGAAGAACACATTCTAATAAGATCAAATAGTCACCTATTACTTTCAATCAGTTTAAAGCTAAAAGAAAGCAAATTAGACTAAATTAATGTTTGGGGGATCGTATAATACCTCAGTCAAAGTTTTATTCACTGTTTTCCATTTCCGTTGATTTTAAGTCCTTTGAAGTGTTCTGTTGCCCTTCTTTTCTGGACTCCTGGTCTGTTCATCATGCGATTATGGTAGGCCTTGAGTGTAGGAAAAGCATCCAGACAGGGGGAAGATAAGGTCACCAGGCAGTCCAAAAGGTCAAACAAATTATAGTCCGTGAAGCAAATCTGTGAATGTAACATGTCTTTGTATAAATTATGGATACTTTCGTTTTGTTTCTCATATTTTATCTTTTGGCACGCCAGATTGATAATAACGTTGAGAAGAGAAAGTAATAACCAACTTTTCAAAAACAGATTTTCGAAAGGTATTCATATTTAATGCAATCTTACAGGCTAATGATAACAAACCTTGCTTCCCAGTACATAATCACCACCTTTCATTAAGTTCTACAAAATTAAAATTGCTTGAATAATATCATTAAATAAATGATTAAAAACATGTAGCTCAAAAACGAACGAAAGCACTATTTACTTTTCTTTTGAATCAACTTTCCCTTCAGTAACTCGATAATTTTCTTTCACGCCAATATAGTAGAAAGTCATTCAAGTTCTCCATCGTATCAGTAAAACACTAATTATGACAACTTGATGTGCTTTTTTATATTACATTGTGGTTATTTGATACAGAAATAATGTACAGATAATTAAAACAAATTGTATTAGATTAAAGAGAGTTTGTGTAGTAAACAAGCAGTAATCTGCTTCTTCATCTCTGAGTTCCAAAACTTTACCATTTACCAACAGGCATTGGTAAGACTCGTGTACGAGTCTATTTACATTTTGAATGGAACTCGAGTTGAGAAAACCGGCAACTTACTCGCAAAGGTTATACAACTTTTATTTTCATAGGCAAGCTAAGTCTCTTTTCGTCCAGATTTATTTTCTGTGTCAGAGTCTTATAATTTCAAAAGAAAATATTCCTCTATGTACAATGTTTTTTATTAAAAAAAAATTTGAATATCTGTAAGCTCAAGTCAAGATAGGCCTAAAATTTTAGAATAATGTATTCTTATTTCAAAAAGAGTATTAATAACAGGGCATATGAGACCCTTGTAGTAGCATTAAAATTTAAGCATATCCTATAAGATTTATTCGAACAAACCTCAAAATACTTCAGTTTTCCTGGAAGTTCTTCAATAAAAGGACCTTTTCCTTCCTCCTGTGAAATTAAAATGGGATAAATGTCAATCATTTTTAATCATTCTTTCTTGCTAGGGAAGACAACCCATTTCTATTGTATCTATTGTTTCTTGGCGGGGTAAAACATAGCTTTTACTTCTAAAGGTACGCAAATAATTTTTGAGTAATTACCGTAATTGTAGCAAACACATGGATTTAACACGTTGCAAATGAACACTAAAAAAATATTGATTATTGTAGCGATTAAAATTTAGCTGGCTTCTAACAAACCGCAAAACAAGTAAAAATTAACATCCAACAAAAACCCACTTTATCTGGGTTGTATTTTTTTTTTGCTTATAATTATGATACTTTTTTAGGAGAAGAAATAGTGGAAACGAATATTAAGCCCCTTAAGTACAGGGTGTTTCACAATATATGTCACACATCTAAACGGGCGTAATCTGAATATAGAGCATGATATCAAAAATACCAAAACACTATAGGGAAGCATATTGATCTAAAATTATGATATTACAAAGTATCTGGGAAATTGTTATATACCACGAAGTAACTGATGATATACTCAGTGATGTCATAATTTCAGCTGCTCCAAAAATGGAGTAAAATTTGCAGCAAAAATTTGTTGTAAACTTTAAATTTTTATTATGAGAACGATATTCTAGATATTGTACAGAGTGTGATGATGAAAAGTATCCAGACCTGGAATTGCTGTACATGTCTAGTTTTCATATCATCAAGAATGATTAGAGAGTTTGAAATAAATTATAATGTAAAGATGTAAGATGAAAGACATTTAAATCCTGCACCCCCCCCCCCTTAAAAATACCAAGAAGAGATGAGAACAAAATCAAAGTGACGTCATTCATTGAGAAAACCTCATGAAAGTTAGATTTGAGTTTAGTGAAATGGATTGTAGCAATGCCGGTAAGTGTATCTAGTGTATTTAGAAATCTTATATTTGTGTTAAGTGTGTCTGCATACAAGATTTCAGCATTTAAAGTCAATTGACGTTCAGATTCGGTTGAAGTTTGCAAGAACTACTGAAAAGAAAAGTGAAAGAAGTGGACACTAATTAACACATACCAGTAGTTCTGAAACGACACATTTATTTAAATGCAACTTAAAAAAATAGATATGCACTTTGGGGTTTTAAAAAGCCAGATATAAAACAAGGAAAATCCCAAGTATCCTGTGAAGCTTACAAAACAGTGCATGGTCAGAAGTTTATAAGCATTAGTCTCTTAAGTTATTTAGGACAATGTTGGGAAAACACTTGGAGAATAACATTGTGGAATTCGTTGCCATAGTAACTAAAATGGAGAGTTTTGCATACTTCTTACTCAATAAAAATAATTTTGAATATATGCTGATTAAAATGATAGATAAAATGAATATGTAGCTTTTGTTATCATTCATCTATCTGTCTTTAGATGTGTGACATATATTGTGAAACACCCTGTATGTATGCACTTGCTGGATACAGCATTGACCTTTTTTTTCAATTTTCTAGGTCAACAGAATGTGATTGTCTTGGTAAAAAATCTCATCTAAAGCACTTGTAAAAGCTGAGAGTACATTTTATTTTTAAGAGACAAAGAGTACTTGCATAGTTCTGATAAATCATCCTTGTGTATTCCTTTCTAAGATCTTCCACCCCATCATTGATCATATCCGCTCTTGTTGCTTCTTTGTTGCTTAAGCCATACAAATCTATGGAGTATCACAAATATATATAAGATATGTATAACAGCATTTATGCATCCTGATTGATTGTACTGTAAAGGAGATTTAGATGGAATCACTATGGTAAAGGATACATTTCTAAGATTACTGAGATGACTGTGGACTTTTAATTTACGACTTAAAATAACTGGTTTTGGTCGCTCTTTTTAATTTTATCTAGAAATATCTTATGTGCTTTTTAGCTTTGTTATTTGGCAATATACATGACAATTTCTACCAAGTTTTCTGGCCAGATATCTCAGGATAGCGTTGGACTGTACAACCTCAACATCACCATCCTTTACATATGGACACTGACCAAATGCCTGAAAAAATGAATGATGCTGGACAATTGATCATTTCGTTAATATTTAATACTTGTAGTAATCAATTCCCCCATGCAATGTCACGCACCACACCTGACCGCCATAGTACCCATAATACATGAATATTTACATGTACATGTTTTTTGTTTCCATGATTTTCATTACAAGTTATCGTCAGTTGTTAGAGCGTCTGTTCTATAAAGAAAGTTATATAAAGAAAGAAGTTGATCGTCGAATAAATCAAGGTTCCGTGTCGTAGTAGGTGTTGGCACGAAAAAGATTTCTCAATGCTAAATGGCCGTAAGTGCCGAGTATAGGGAAACATTTGTAGCTCTTCAACAACAAATGGTTGCGTCTCAATATAGGAAAAAATTCTCTAGAGGGACGTTTTACAAAATACATACAAACAAAATATTAAACGTTATCCGTTATAGAATATATTCCAAACTTAACATTTCTCTGCACAGAATACTTGTACTCAGTTGTATCATTAGCTAGAACACATGAGGAAAACAGTACAAGTGCGTGCTTTTTGTCCAGGATTGTTAAATTTTTTAAAGATAATTTAAAGACCCCTTAAAATCAAATTATCTCGATATTCATTTTTTCGATCTTGCATAGAATGTATGATTCACATAGTTTAGAAGTATTTTATGATATTGTAGGGTATTCAATAATAGGTCACAAAGCAAAGACTTTACTGGAATCATATTTTTTTCAAACATTATTTACCAAAAAGATATTCAATAAAAATATATTTAAAATTTTTGTATATTGTACTTGTGCATGCCCTGGTAAGAACTTATTATGAAATGAATCATGTTAAGTCAAGTATGTTTCAACTGTGTGTGTCTAAATGTTTATCTATTATAAAGTTTGTGCTTTGTGTTGTCTGTATGATGTATTTAACTATCATATTTCAGATTTTTCTTAACCATCTTTATTAGAAATAATTATTTAAAACCAGAACAAAGTCTTTGATGTTATCTACTACTGGCTGCCTTTACATGGGCATACCTTTAGTTGGATGGAGCTATGACTTAATAAGAGTATTCCTTGTGATAAGGCCTTTCAAACTTTAACCTTCGCAATAACATTTGAACATTTGGAGTAAATTCCTACTTGACATGTGTATTTGATTTAACAAATAAGTCCTTTTTTAATAATATAAACATTTTTTAAACCTTGCGACTGTGACTTTTGAGTTTGATCCACTTTTGAAAAATCTTTAACGTTGGTCATAAATTTTAAACATTGAGGACTAGGACCTTTATTTTTCAAATATCTTGTGACAAGGCATTTTCTTTGGATACCAACAATTTTGACCTTGAAGTTGACCTACTTTTTGAAATTTAACCTTCATCATAAATTTAAATCAGTTGTTGGTTTAAATATTTTAAGATTTCATAGGTATATTTCTAAAATACAAAACCCCACCCTCTGTTCTTTACCTGGGAGATTGATAATATTTTGAAAAAAAGTTAGATCTTGGTCATAACTTTTAAATTGTTGATACATGGGCTTTTATATTTCACAAGTGTAATCATTGAGACAATTTCTTTCTATGCATGACAATTATAACTTTTCACCTCTATGTCACCTTAACGTTGGCGTTTGACTCGCAATTGTGAAACTGAAACCTTCGCCCAACGTTGCAATATAGGGACATCAGTGTTTCACAAACACATCTTTTTTTTCTTTTTAAAATTTACACACTACATTTTTGCAGAAAACTGACCATTCTTGATTTCCAATTTTTCATCCAGTTGTCCCATGGTCCACAATCAATTTCCTCATAATCCACATTATTGTCAACCATAAGAGTCCTTATAGACTCACCACGACCTGCGAATAGAATAAAATAACATATGTCATGTTTTAATCTAATATTATCTATCAATTCGTTCTTACTGAAAAACGAAGATAAAATACATTTTTTTTATTTCAAAAAGTGACATGTCAAGTTACATGATAAATTTTTCAGTCACATTCACACACACATTCACACTTCCACTTTGATTTTAAACAAGAATAAAGACAGATGATACAAACAAATTTTATCTTTGGAGGAGACTTAATACCATGTCACAAGTTTAGAAAAGTGGATAATTCTTAGAATTTTTTCTCTCAAGAAATGGAAAATGAAAAAGACTTGGAAAATCTTAGTAATATTTCAATGAAATTATAAAAATAGATTAAACACACTCAGTAAAGTTTTACAGATGAGAATAAATTTCAGAATATGTTAACTTGGTGCTAAAAATGTTATATAAACTTTAGAAAAATATACCAAGCCAGGTGAATTTTATGAGGAAAAGCTAAATGGTAAAAACCAGCCCATATGTCATACGGTCATTTATACCATTTTGCTTTTCCTAATAAAATCCACCTGGCTCGGTATATATTTCTAAAGTTCATATTACATTTCTAACTGAATTTTTTTTTCACCTGAAAACCTTTACTGAGTGTGATTTGTCAATATTTGTTTTTTTTAATTGAAATATTAGTAATATTTTACAAGTCTATTTCATTTTCCAGTTCTTAGGAGAAAAAATTCTAAGAATTATCCAGCTTTCTAAACTTGTGACAATCACATGATATTTAGTCTCCTCCAAAAATAAAATTTGATTGTATCATCTGACTTTAAGGGGATGAAGGACCTTTAGCTGAAAAAATACCTGTTATTTAATTTTTTTAATATTTTGTATATATCTTATTTAGTATGTCCTACATACTATAAAGCAGACATATCAATAGGTTTCTTGACTTATTTCTGAGATATTGAGTGACAAATACCATACCCCACAGTGTCTGAGCGGAGTTTTTATTCTCCGTGTTTCTGGGTCCATTACTCGGTCGATAATTGAAATTTTTTCACCATAGATAAAAGACATACAAGCGGAAATGTGTCTTTTAAAATATTTTAGAGTATGAATAGGGTTAAAAATTCGAAAAAGCACGATTCTTTTGTAACACCCCATCTGGAGACGGAAATTTACTACTTTTTTAGGACAACTTAAACCATAAAAAAATTAATTTGCAAAAAATCCTATCATTCAATATTTGAAAATTTACGTCGTAGTTCAAGGTCGTCCTTGTATTGATTAACTGTAAAAAAAAAAATCGATTGGTGAAGCTGAGCTCAATATTGCACGGGGCAAAGTTGAACGAGTCGTGATCATGAAAAAAACGTGTCATGTTTACATTTCTCGAGCACGGGAAAACCCAACTATGACGTCACACATTCCTGAAATAAGCGAAAAAAAACAAACCCACAAAACTTTTCCTTCAACAACCATGTAAAAATATTTTTTTGCGTTCTGAAATTTACAAAATACCCTACCATTTACATATTATGGCCCGTTTTTATGATTTTATACTACCCGTTTTTCCCGTGTATGATCTTACTGAACTAAGAGATCCACTATGACGTCAAAGACGCACTGGAATCTATTGCGTAATTTGATAATATTTGCAAGAAATTTTGAATGTTTTCAGATATTTTTATACTAGATGGTGAACGCAAACAAACAGTCAAAAAAATTATACAAGTACTGTGGGTTCAATCTCGTTTTGTACATATTTTATCAGAGATTATGACGTAAATCAACTGAGTCACGTGACCATACATCCTTCATCCCCTTAATATAAAAATAAACAGTATTCCATTCAAGAAATATTTAAAGTTGGTGTTGTAATAAATGTTTCTAACAAAAGTTTATAACTCAAAATACATTTATTTATTAACAAGTGTAACATTTTTAATTCACATACATGCATGAGGATCATACATGTACACTACAGTATGCACAGTTACTAAGAGGTTTTAGTCTACGCCCATGCCCTTAATATTTAAGAGAACATTTATTAACAAATAATAACAAATATTTTTTGAAAATAATTGTACTTTAATTTTTTTCTATATAATTTATAACATCCTGCGTGATGTCATAGGGACAACAATATCATTGTTTAGAAGGAGCTTAGTCAGGGCCCCATCCCTGGCAGTTGCCTTATTTTTTTTCTAGTAATGTTAGTTTATATGTTGTTATAGATTAGGTCTGGGAAATAAAATTGTTTAAAAAAAAATATTTAAGAGAACAGCAGCACTATATTTTACACTGTCATTCGTATTCTGAACTGATTGTTAGCGATCGACCCTTTTAATACTTGAAACATGAATATTCATTTTAAATAATGTGTAAAAATAGTAAATTTTATTAACGCCCTTCGCGTGCAGATGTATTTCTCTCATAGCGGCTGTGTTGACAGCCTCAAAAAGCAAAGTCTTAACGTCCCAAACATCTTAACTAAAAAAAAAAAGAAAGTTAACTCTCAAGATACAAAAGTATAAGAAAAGCATATTTACAAATATATAATACTTACCCCTGGCTTGAAAGTATACAAGCTGTAATTTTGCCATGCTTACGATATACACACATAAAGCACAAAAAAACAAGTCTTTACCTTGACCAGTTGACCTATTTTTCGTGGCTGCTCAGATCTAATTACAATGTTTAAAGAAATTTGATCTGTGGCTGAATATGATGTAGGCAAGTCCCGCGCATGCCTTATGCATCAACAACGATAAACATAAATGCATCATTCCTACAGAAAAAATGCATGATTGAAAATATATTCATTTGTGTCTCTCCAACTTTCGGTTTCATCTGCTAGATTTTATTCTGAATCTCAATCCCGAATACAAAGTTATAGTGGTAGCAGAAAGACTAAAAATAGGGAAAAATCTGTACAATGATTACATGAAAATTGAATAAAATTAAGATTTAAAATATAGGTATGAAAGGTATAAACATTTCTAATTGTATCATCGAATATCAAGACAATCTAACACATTGAAGCAATAAATAACTGATAAATTCGCGTTGCTTGGGCCTGTATTATAACGTATGTTTTGTGTCTTGATAAATTGTTATTAGAGTTATTGGAGCATCACATACAAAAAAAATTAAAATCAAAGGGCCAAAATTATTGATCCTGTCCCAAAGAAGACCATAAGTGTGAAGAGTTTAAGCCCTAGAACCAAATGTCTGAAAGTTATAGTCATTGCAAAAAATTGGTATCTTTATTCAAAGATTTAAAGTCAAACTCCAAGGTGCACATAAAAAGGTCACATTTGGTTGTACCCATAGAACGGTCTTGTCATAATGAATACACCTGTAAAACAAGAAAGCTATAGCCGATCAAAAGTTATAGTCAAGGTTAAAGTTTCCGCGCACAAACAGAAAGACAGACAGACAAAATATTTGGAGTATGTGGTTTTTGTCCTGTTTGGTCGTCACAGGGTCTGTTTATCTCTTTGTTGCGTAGTCTTTTTTACCTTGTCCATAACTTTTAAGTTGATGGGACCGTGGCTTTCATATTTTACAGATGCACTCCTTGTGACAAGACCTTTCGCAAGGTACAGCCAAATTTTCCTCTTGATATTAATAAAAGTTTGAGCCACTTTCAGCAAATTTTTTAAAACTTTATAGTCGCTCATTACTTTTGAACAATTGGTGATAATGCTTTCCTAGTCCACATGAATATTTACTGCGACAAGATCTTTCAATGGATATATATTTTTTTTAATCTAGTGATATTGACCTTAGAGTTTAACCTACTTTTTTAAAAACTTCAAACCTTCGTGATTACTTATGAACATTTATACTATTGCTTTCAGGTATTTCATAGATTTAGTCTGTAGTCAATTGCGATTTGTTCAAAAGTCAATCATCTCAAGAAGTGACGTTAATCATGTGTGATATACATTGAATTCCAACAACTGGCATAATAAAGCTAGGATCATTCCCTTTGCAAAGATCTATAAATTTTACATTATTATATGCACATGTTCACGACATTGTAAATTCATATACTAAGTAAACAAGACGGGTTTAGACATTTACTTTTAAAACGTCAGAGAATCTCGTTAAGATACGTGTTTTGAAGTTGTTACTATTTCAAGATTTGGACTAAGGACAATTTTACAATGTTCCTATAAGACATGAACAACATTTTAAGGACAAACGCATTGTACCTAACCTGCTGATATTTTTTCAAGATATTCTAAATGTAAACTTATAATACAATTACATGCTCTTAGACAAAAAATCAGCATGCCTTACCAGAGGTTTTGAAAAAAATATCAAATTTTGAAAATTTTTGCATTATACAAAGAAAAATGTACAAAAATTACAAAACATGAACTCCAGATTTTTTTTCATCATAAATTGATTTAGAAGAAGTGTACAAAATCATATATAGACATTAGAAATATTGCACATTGGTCCTTCATTTAGTGGAACTCTTCAACTCCAGGGAAGAACCAAATAACGTTCAAACTAAGTTGCGTATGACCTTAAACGGTGTTCTCTGTTTCTTCATAATTATTATTGATAAAAGTAGTGTTGTAAAATGTAATCTGTGGTCTATTTTAAGGAAGACATAAAAACCTTTCCTGGCAGAAAATAAATCTGCCAAAGCTTACCAAAGATGTTAAAATGAACGCTTACTATATTTTACCGCTAAATTTCACAATTGCTAAGCTATGAAGTACCAACTGCTCATTTATGATGCTTATTGCACATAGTTACTATGAAGAAGGTACGATGGCCGATATGAGCCGTCAAAATACAAGTAAGAGTAGCTCTATTATGTACGTAGAATCAATGGCAAAACACAAGAAGTAGAAATAGTAATCTGTACATGTACAAATCTTGAGACAAAATACACTCGAGACTACTTAACATTCCTTAGATTTATTGGGAAGATTATCTGTAAACTTAGAAGGAACAAAATCAAAAACATGTGTTGCTGATTTTTCCCTCTATTTTCTTCTATTCCCCTCATTTTTAGTTGTTTAATAAATGATGTGCACCTAATTTCAGTTGATTACCAAAATTCAGCAAGATTGTGTTTATTTTCGCCTTTGATCCGTCTGTGTTTTTTTTTTTTAACTTTCACGACAACAAAATTATTAATCTTAACCTTCATTCGTAGGCCCCAAAATACTGATAAAAGATTCAAGAAACAAAGAAGCTGCATTTTTATTATTTCTTTTCTAGCCCGATGAAAATCTGTTGCTTGATGATATGTGCAAGAAATGTGTTTATTTTTAATTTTATGCTCTGCCGTATCCATATTTCTTTTTTCTCGGAACGAGGAAAAAATAGAATGAGGAAATACATAACGTTTTACATAAAATGCAGCTCATTTACTATGAAATCTGAATAACGACTCTCATAAAATATGCCTTAATTTAATGATGGATAAAAAACCGACAGATTAGATCGCTGACAATATATGTAGAGGTAAAATCAGTGTATCATAAAAAGCATTGGCATATATCATTTACATGTATTTACCCATTCTCAATTAAAAAAAAGAACAGAAACTGGTGTTTTACCGTCTCTGCTTTCCCAAATCTACGGAATGTTTCTCCGTTCCAATGAGAAAAAAAATAATGAAGAAAAAAGTAATATGGAAAGAGAGCAAGTATACATGTAATATGAAACAGGGGAGGATCCAGCCATTTTTGAAAGGGGGTTCCAGGGTTGTCTCCCTCTAACCACCCCAGCCCCCCACAAACTCTCAAGCAAAGATTGACACACAATTATGGAAATATCTAAGGTTGTGGTAAACATTATCTTTGTTTTACTTCCTTTTTTTTCTTTGAAAACGTACCCCCAGTCCAAATAAAAAATAAACACATTTCAAAAACTATTGAAGCCTTAAAATTGAATAGATTTGCAGCATTTCCGAAGAGTACAAAGGATTTTTTTTAGAATTTGAAAACGTTTTTGGGGTGGGATGCGGGTGGGGTTTAAAATAAAGAGTTACACGTTAGTTTCTTCAAAAGATATAATCAAAACACGGTACATACATGTATGTACCGTGTTTTGATTATATCTGTTGTATATAGCCAACGCAGCCAAGACCGCGGGAATCTAATATCAAATTAAACATCGCATGTTACATATCATACATAAGTAGAATATTTTCTACCATTTTCTCATAAAAAAAAAAACAACAGTGAAGATGAATGGAGGAAACTAAATGTGTGAGAATCTATCTATTCAATACATAAGTTAGACGTACAAATATTTACTAGTACATGTATTCTCGGAAAACGTTCTATCTCTCTCTCCACTTGACAAAAAATAAAAGGGGGTTCCAACCCCTGGACCCCACCCCTCTCTGGATCCGCCAATGTGAAAAATAAACACATTTCTTACACAGATCATCAAGAAACAGATTTTCATCTAGCGAAAAAAAGAAATAAAAAAGATGCTGATCTCTTGTTTCTTGAATTTTTAACCAGCATCTTGAGGCTTATGAATGAAGGTTAAGATTTTGTTGTCGTGAATGTTGTTATCGTTGATTAGATCAAAGACGAAAATAAAAAAAAAACTCGCTGCATTTTGTGATCAATTGAAGAAAGGTACACAACATTTATTTAACAAAATAGAAGAAAATCAGATACACATGTTTTTGATTTTGTTCCTTCTAAGTTTACAGATAATCTTCCCAATAAATCTAAGGAATGTTAAGTAGTCTCGAGTGTATTTTGTCCCAAGATTTGTACATGTACAGATTACTATTACTACTTCTTGTGTTTTGCCAGTGATTCTACGTACATAATAGAGCTACTCTTACTTGTATTTTGACGGCTCATATCGGCCATCGTAAGAAGGATATGGAGATAATGAACAGTATTCAATATCAAAGTCCATAAAACAATACAAAATAGGAACAGAGCAAACACGGACCTCCTTAACATCGGTGGTAGGATCTGGTGCCCTGAAGGAGTAAGCATCCCATGCTGACCGGTCACACCCGCCTTGTGCTCAATGTCATGATCGTGAAATTAAGGAAATTCGGTAATCAATTCAGTGTATAAATAATGGACTAACAATTGGTATGAAAAACGTCAGTCAGCATTTGACTCAATGATGAAGTGTATTTGTTGACAAGGTCATTGTACTGACCATAGAACTTACGAAATGATGACTTAAAACGAGACTGCTGCAGCTGATATTCTTGTTTCATCAACTTGCTTGTCAATAATTTACTTCATTTTAGAAATTTTTCCTACGAAGATCATGTTCCTGCTTATCGAATCAACTGAGATATATACACTCCGTATGCAGGTGATGAAGTCATTTTTTTATTGGCTCTTTCTTCATTTATAAAATTATAAAATAGAAAAGCATGCAACAAATTCAACTATAGACAATAACATCTATCTACATCTTTTTAGGACAATGTTTCTGATTTATCAATTATTAAAAATTATTGTGGAGCTTACTATCTACATAATTTTATACAAATTAACTGTTCATTGTTTTTACAAAGAAATCTATTACAGGGGAAATTACATTTTGATTTTAACACTTAATTGAATAGCATAGTATATAAAAAAAAATATAATAAATTCCAAGATAATGAATATAATGTATCTAATATTAGTTGCCAGATTTCATGAAAAATATCTAAATTACTGTTTGAGCAATACACTGTATGTATCCAAATTAGATACTGACACCGAATGTATATATGACTTTGAAGCAAAATGCAGCAATTCAAACAGTCACATTTTCTCTCATATAGACCTAAAATAACATTTTGACAAGAAAGATTTTCTACATTGGATATATGTAGATCATTTCACCATGTTATAAAATGGTTCCAAAAAGTTGCAACACAAGTACAGTAATAAATATTTTGTGTTTTAAAGTATCTTTTTTTTTTACAAAATAAACATTGTGGTGAAGTTTGAATTTTCATTTGAAAAAGTACTTTATTATGTGATAAAAATCTATGAGTTAGCTTATATTGAAAGGACTGTAGTGATGTTTCATTAGAACACAAAAAAGGTAGCATAAATGTTTTTTCTAAGTCTGCAAGTCGCCCGCGTGGCGCAGTGGTTAGAGCGTCTGCTCTAGAGTCGCGAAGTAAGGAGTCATTTCTTACGTCGCGGGTTCGAATCCCACTGTGGGACATGGAGGCCGGTCCTTCGGATGAGACCGTATAAATCGAGGCCCCGTGTCGCAGTAGATGCTGGCAGGAAAAAGATCCTTCACTGCTCAAAAGCCCTGAGTGCCGAGCATAAGACAAAATTTGTAGCCCTCCACCGGCAAGTGGTGGCGTCTCCATATGAGTGAAAAATTCTCGAGAGGGACGTTAAACAACATACAATCAATCAATCAATCTAAGTCTGCAGGTGAAAAGTTTGTGTTTGATATTTTCTACCATTTTTGTACACATGTACAAATGTTGGTACTTCATTTAGATTTTCTACTTTAATCCATGCCAGTAAAAGTCTTTGCAAGATATTTTTGACAATGGACTTGTTTTATAATTGAATCTTAAGATCAAAGAATCATCAAAGAAAAATTCATTGAAAATTTTTTGTTTTGCCTTATGTATTTTCGCCAATGATATGGAATGGCATTCCTTAAATAAAAGTAATCAAGAAAGATACATTTAAGTCATATAGTTTACCTAATTCCTCATGACTTAAAAAATCATAATTATTACCTAAAATATCTCCAATATATATATAAGATTCCTTTAGTGTGCCATTTTTTCCAGAACACAGTTTCATTATTGATTTTAATGTTATCATTGAACCAATGAACCAAAGAGCTTCTTTAAAAAATTTTGGTTCAATATTAATATCATTACATCTTACAATATTAATATCATTACATCTTAGTTGTGTCCATGTTTCAAATATTTCCCTGTAAAATTGTGGTTATATTAAATCCGCATATTGCCTATTTAGACAACTACCTTATGAAGGTATATTGCTGCATAAGTAGGGGAAGTTGACGATAGAAAAGTTAAAGTCATCACGTTTATCATATAACCTGGATGTTAGGTTACCATTAATGTCTTTTTCAAGTAAAAAAATCCAAGTATAAAACAGATGTGTCAGACTCTATGGTATCTTTTATCTCAAGCTCTCCTGGATATATCCTATCAACGTTGGAATGGAAATTACCATTGGTAATTGACAATACGTCGTCGATATATCTGTAGATCGAGTTGAAGGCCAAAGCAAGTGTTTTCCTCGTTTCACACATACGATTTTGCATAAATTCTGCTTCATATGAATACAAAAATTAGGTCTGCTAATAACGGAGCGCAATTGTTCCCATGGGAATTCTAATAGATTGTTAGAAGACCTGGTCTCCAAAAACCACATAGACATTGTCAATCAGAAACTCAAGCATCTTCTTGATGTCAGCTTGAGAGTACTTGTGTGTGCAATCAGATTCTTTTTCAACAAAATAATTTTGCAAATGACCAATGACCAGGTAAGTTTATTTACGAGTTCCATTTTTATTGAGGAAGCAGCTGTCAATGATATCAAAAAAAGCCTGGATTTTAATTTATCGGGAGAAGTGGTTGTGTATAAAGTTAAAAAGTCGTAAGTTTTTAAACTGTTGATTTTGGTAAAATCTTTCAAATGGTCCAAAAGTTTCATTGAAATGTTTGATCCATATCTGATTCACACCATTCTTGAATACATGTATATAGTTGCACAGTACTCTTGAAGTTTTTTTTCCTTCACTACTTTCAATATCTTAGTGAGGAGTAACGAAAGAGGCTTGATTGAACTTTTACTGGAACCCGCAATGTATCTTTGTTTGTGAAATAAAAAAATATAATATATTTATTTTACATTGTTTTTTATTTGTAAATATACATGTATGGTGATGCAGAGGATATAGTCGGGTAAAATTTTAATTTTTATTTTTGTCCTAAAATGTTTTCTCTGATTCTCTTGCAATACCATTCACAAAGTTAAGATTATTTGTGTTATTAAACATAATTTTGCAAATATTATGAATGTAAAAGTTCACGTACTACTTGCAAAAATGAATTACATGCAATGAAGAATTTTTAGAAATAGTAGCTCTCATATATACTTTTTTCTTGTTTAAATTGTTGATACTTTCTTGTTGAACTTTTGGAGAAAATAAATAGCATTAAACCAGCTGGTGGCATAAAATATTTTAATTGTCTAGTCCTTGAACATGATGCTTGTTATAGAAAGAATCCAGAAACAAAGGACCGCATATGCACTGTGTTGTGGATTTTGGCAATACTGAGAATCCAGCTGAACAACTGACATATTACAAGATTGAGGAACAATTATTCATTATGTCAGAAAAAACCTAGCAAAACAACGAAATATTTCAGTCCTTTCCTTCAAACACATAATATATTCTTCTCTTTTGTCAATTTTTTTAATCAATTATTGAAATTCTATATTTGAAAATAAAATCGAAAAATATTCAAATTTTGCAGATATGTAAAACTATGGTCATTTATCAGATACGTTTTAACTTTTCGAAAAAGTATAAATATCTCAAAACCCCTCGATCAGAGATTACGAGTATATCCAGGCTACGTTCTTTGATGAATAAAAGTTGCAGATTCTTAAACAAGGACACAATATTTATGAAATGTAAATAAGTTTTTTAATTTAAAATATGAAGAAACATTGGGGAATTATTTTCTAAATCTGAATATGAAAAACAGATTAAAACACGTATTTCAATATCATGAAATTATTAACTCTTTTTTCAGGTGAATAACCAAAAGAGTTTATAACTGTTTTATAATATAGATTAAATTTGGATTAAAAAAATTGTAAGCTGCATGATGAACATCATTTTCAATTACCAACCTCCATTGTTGAAAGTTTTTTTTAAAAATCAGATTAAAGTTTCTCCATGTGTGAGACGTCCATATGTTTTTCAAAAATCCTGAGATAGGTTTGTCTAATATTTTTGTCATGCTCATATACATACGAGGGCTATTCAATAAATAATGTCCTCGGTGCTTAGAAAGAAGCAAACGACGCTAGTCAATGATTTAGTCTTCATGATTTTACTTATTAATCTCCTTTAATTCAAAAACATGTCCGTAACATTTTTATCCAATTTCTGATTGTTTTTAGTTTGGAACTCATTTTTGAGTATGACCCTTAGTAAACTGAAAAATGGCAAATCCAATGATTTCCTGGACTTGTTTTTTCCTTCTGAAAGGTGTTTTTTTCAAGTTTTGAAATAGAAATAAGTCAAAAGGTCAAAGATCTGGAAAATATTGTTCATGTGAAAAAACATTAACTTTCTGTTTATCCCGAAAACCCCTCTACTCTTCAGGGCATGCGGGTTTGGACGCTGTCATGAAGAAATTCAAGGTATTGGATCCCTGATTCTGGGTCTTTCCTCTAATAAGCCTTTCGATGTTTTGCAAAAACAATTGCTTTCTGGACTCCTCAAGATATTAAACTGCCTGAATATGAATTTGAACAACAATACCACTAATATTTAAGAAAATTGCATATAAATCTGTCTTTGTGCTCTTGCCTACCTTAGCTTTTGTCAAACCTTCGTCGTTTTTATCAAGTACATCTTAGGTATATTTTATTTTGATGATTTTAAGAAATAGATTCATGTTCCATTATCCGTTTGAATATAAAACAAACGTGGATAACTACAATTACTAATATTTTAAAATAATTGTTAAGACTTTCGTACACTCTGTCGTTTTCATTCATTTTTCAAGATATAGGGTGACATTTGAGTACTAAGCTTTTTTACTGTCAAACGTTTCTTAAAAGCAGTGTAAATAACTCCCGATATGATGTCTGTCAAATTTGCTATGTGTCTTAAAGTCAATCATACATCATCAAATATTTTCTGTTGAAATTTTCAAACAATACATCAGTTGTTTTAATTTTTGTTGGCAAGGAGGGTATTCATTTTTTATTCCCATTACACAATTTTTTATCATTGAAATCCAGCTGCTCATTAATGTCTATAAAACAGACATCGGTTGCTGTAAATGACATATTTCAGTGAATAGTTCTTTTGGATTTTTATTAAGTTTTACAGCAGATTTAATGTAGCTTTTATTTTCACTCTTGTTTACTGATTCTTCACCATTCATTTATAATGCAGTGTCTCGAATAGCCCTTGTTTTCGAGCTTCTCACGATGAAACTATGTGATGAAATGTGGTCACATAAAGTGTTCTAAATTCAGGAAAGATTCAATAATGAGAGAATGTCAAGTTTAATGTCATACATGTATGATATCTGTATTGTCTGTCATACAGTTCAGGGCATGGTTTATTGAACAGCCCTCGTAGCTGGATGGACTGTTGCATCATTGGTTACAACGTTGTTTACAAAGTTGATTATGACGTCACAATTCCTCTTTAAGCGTACTGTCCATTGCGAAAACGGACTCAAGTACGGTGAATATATAGAGGTTATCTATATTGTGTGATTTGATATTGGCTTTATCAAACGAGTTGAAATGGTGAATTTATTCTCGAGGCTTGCCGAGCGAATATAAACCATTTCAACGAGTTGGATAAAGCTAATATCAAATCACACAATTATAGATGTTCTATTTATCTCATACGACTTTCGTTTTAACAAAATTTTGAGAATTCCCCTGCGAAACTACATGAAAGATTGCTAATTCAAATTGATGACGTATAACTTTGATTACGTATCACCGTTGATATTGACATGCCTCGAAAGAAAGTAGATCGTGTTCAAAATTTTGAATTTTTGCTATGTTCGTCTTTGAAAAGATTATTTGACAATTGTTGGAGCTTTCAATCAAACAAACTTCTGACTGAAAGTAGTAAGGACCATTGGATCATGAAAATTAACCCTTTGGACGATGTCAGTACAAAAGTGTTAAGCAAGGCTTGGGGGCCGCTTCATTGTTGATTCATGGTAAGTTACACCTACATTACTGCTCTAGGTAGGCATACGCAGAAAATATGAAAAAGCATTGTTGAAGATGTTAAAGGAATCTCATAACAACAACTTTTAAACTGCTACGGTTTATTTTCTCTGAGAACAATTTAAAGGATTTTGGGAGAGGGGGGTATTAACATCCGTATTCAATCCTTGATAAAATAAAACACTTCTTTGACATGTACGAATCTTTTTCTTGCTGTTAACGACATTGTTGCTTTTTTCATTCATTTTAAAAGGGCAAAGCTTTTCACAATTAAAAGTTTTAATATAAAATAAAATCTTGAAGCAAAAGATCGTGTCAAAACCGAAAGTGCCATTGATAAAGCATCTACCCGTGGATAAAGCATAGATTTACTCAAACGGCCTGTATCATACACACGTAAAACATAAATATAAAATACATGGTTATTGTTTTGAAATATAAGCGATATTTTGGGCGAGGGTAAGAAAACGTGATAGAGAGCGAGGCTTGCCGAGCCCTCTTACGTTTTCGACACGAGCCCAAATATCGCTATTATTTTAAGACAGTTATCATGTTTTTTGTTTATCCTGCAACAAAATTTTACACTTGAACGTCCAAAACAAGCTATTACAGACAGATTTAGGCACATCTGTGCAGTTGAAACTATGGAGCCATGGCGTAAACATTGCGATATACATGACGTCATAAAGCTTTAAGAACGTCGAAATACATGCACGAGGCTTTATGAGGACAGTGACCGAATAAAGCTTTGGTTTATTAAGTTACCTTTATTAGGTCAACACAAGGGGCAGTTGCAGGATAAAAAGTGTTACGTACTGTTTGCGCTTATAAAGATTATCGTTGGACTAAATATAGACTATATAATGAAATGTTTTGTTTTGTATAGTAGTGTGGTGGTTTTTACATGTGTTTAATTAAATTTGTATGTAATTACAGTGTATTTATGTATATGTGCCTTATTTTATTCATATTTCCCTCTATTTGTCATTACTTGTTGTTCAGAGTTATTCCCCTTTGTTTATAACCCGTTCGGGTTGGGCGCGCCCGGGTCTATAGTACCCGGCCGGGGTTTACTATTATTATATGTTATGTATATTGTGTAATCAGAAGAGTCTACATTATTATCAATTATCGATCAGACGCATTTTTCGGGACTGGGGCTAAATTTCTACAATGGTAATTATTGCATTCTTGGATTTGATATGATATTGTTTCATATCTTTTTACGTTTGTTTTAAACAGAATATAGTAATTCTTTAAACACTGAAATTCTTGTCATTCTTTTATCCTTTGAACTCGGACTTATGTACGGGACTAACCCCTAGACAGTCCCGTTACATAGATATTTTTGGGGGCTCGTATCGAGGATAAAAGGATATTTTGGTGTTTTATCTTGGATTTTTACGCGTCGATTGACGCTGTATATTTTTTACATACAATGTCTTTTTGGGGAGGGTTTCTCACAATTTTGCGATTTTTCATTCCAAGTTTTCTCCGTGTTACTTGTAAATCGGATGAACAATCCTCTAAATCTGGAGGAAATTCTAAAATAGGATATAAATAAACTACTAAAGTTTCCGACAATGCGAAAGTGGAAAATGTTAGATCCGCGCACTTACTTGACGAAGATTCTGCATACGACACGCTTGTTTCATCTTTTTCTCCGTCATTGTCGATGGAACGCGGATATAAATCAGATAATTCTGATTCCAAAATAAACACTGATACTGAGTGTCCCCGAAATTCATCGTATTTCTCACCTAATCAATCAGAAAACAGATGTTTTTCGCCGATGTATAGACAAAATACAGAGGAATCCATAGATCACGTGACGTCGTACACAAAGAGTATGGAGAGCCATTCCGATGCTAACTTTATGCGATCGAAAGCTAGCGCACCGCGTGATTCTTACGCAAATAAATATGGCATAGACAAACTTAATGTTTGTAAAACACCTCAGGATAATTTTAGGAAAGAACAAAGTCTTTATGATAATTATGGAAACCGGTCTGAATCTAAAAGCAATCGTTTTAGAAAATACAAAGAATCGGACGTGTACAACGCAGAGAATACAGAATGGCCCGATTATTTATGTCATTTCGAGCAAGTTGCAATGTGGAACGAGTGGACAGATGCCGAGAAAGCTACCCAGTTAGCTATGAGTTTGACGGGTCGAGCGCAAAGAGTTCTGAGTGAGCTCTCGTATAGGGAACTAAGCAACTATGTCGAGTTGAAATGCGCTTTAACTCAGCGATTTTCTCCACCTGAACGTGAAACGGCATACAGGTGCGAGTTTCGCAATAGAAAACGAAAACCAGGTGAAACTGTGTCCGAATATGGATACTCGTTAAGGCGACTAGCTAGTCGCGCTTTCCAAACATTTCCTTCAGATATGCGTGAAAGTCTTACTGTTGAACAGTTTGTCACTGGTTTAGGTTGCCACGAACTAAAACGCTACGTGCAGTTTTCTCATCCTAAAACGCTAGATCGCGCTATTTCTCTGGCAATCGAATTTGAGTCGTTTGAAGGGTCACAAGACACCCCACGGAAACCGCGGGACACTGAAAAACCACATGTTGGTTGTGCACGCGCTGTTCTTCCGCCTAGGGATAAAAATGACGACAGCCATGTAAATCTTGAAAAACTAGAAGAATCTATTCAACATATGATTCAGAAAACACTGAAGTCTTTGGAATTTAAAGGGCATAATGGTCCTTAAGAGAAAAGACCTAATGGTCATAGTGGGCCTCGAGAAATAGTTTGTTACGCTTGTAATGAAACTGGCCATATTAGTTCTAAATGCCCAAAGAAAAACTCAAAGCCGAAAAATAAAAAGGGAACCCATAATGACTCTAGTTATTTAAACGAAAATGGGCTGAGCCCACGGCCGTAAGCCCAGCCCCTGAAAAACCCAGTCATGAAAATAGGCCAAAACAAGACACAAAAGCTCGTTTGTACAGTATTTCAAAAATTTGTTGGTTTGTCAAAGCAAATCTTTGTAATAAAGAAATTTATTTTCTTGTTGATACGGGGTCCAGTTGGAGCCTAATATCAAATGAAATTTTTGATTCATTGCTTGGAAACAAAGATCTAGATGATCTTCAGACTAAATTAACTACTGCCGATGGAGATTTGCTCTCAGTGAAGGGTAAAACCGATATTGACCTATGTATTAATGAGAAGGACTTTTCTACAACTGTTGTTGTTGCTCAACTTGGAGATTTGTCCGGTATACTCGGACTTGATTTTCTTTCAAAATATGAAGCTATAATGGACATGAATGCTGGACGTCTACGTTCACCATTCTTTGGTGAGATTGGCCTAGTAAAAGGGGACAAATTACAGAGTACATGCGCACGCATTTATGTGACAGAGACGATTAGCATACCAGCCAAATGCAAGATGTTTTTGAAAGGAAGCACGGACTGTGGATTTCCACATGGTGTGGAAGGCTTGATAGAACCGCTTTCCGATGATAAACGAATTTTGTTACCAAAATCTGTTGTCAATGTTCAAAATAACAAAGTGCTTTTCTCTGTACTAAATCCAACAACAGAAACAGTGATACTTAAGAAAAATGCCACTGTGGCGTCCGTACAAACAATTGAATCTGTAACTGAATTTGACAACAGAAAAGTCACAGAAAGCCCTCCAGTGGAGACAAGCTTACCAAGCTTACCCGACTATTTGCAGTCCCTGGTCGACAATTGCTCAAGTAACTTAACTGAACAGCAACGCCAGCTGTTAAGCAACACATTAGCACGTTATGCTGACGTTTTTATGGGATCAAATACCCCATTAGGGCGTACAGATCTTGTGAAACACACAATAAATACTGACAGCGCTAAGCCAATCAAGTTACCACCAAGACGTCTCCCTATGCACCAAAAAGCTATAGCAGATCAAGAAATAGATAAAATGCTTGAAGCTGATATAATAGAACCAAGCAGTTCATCTTGGGCTGCGCCGATAGTTCTAGTGAAGAAACGGGATGGAACTACACGAGTCTGTGTAGATTATCGAAAGCTAAATAACGTAACGATTAAGGATGCCTATCCCCTGCCACGAATCAACGAATCACTAGACACACTCTCCGGCGCTAAATTCTTCTGTACTCTCGATCTTGCTAGTGACTATTGGCAAGTCGCTATGGACGAATCTGATAAAACAAAGACAGCGTTCGCAACCAACAGGGGTCTATTTCAGTTTAAATTGTTACTGTTTGGTTTATCTAATAGCCCTGCGACATTTGAACGCTTAATGGAAGCCGTTCTACCTGGCCTACAATGGGAGAAATGTCTAGTTTATCTAGACGACATCATAACATTTGGTGCCACATTCGAAGAAACTCTAGAGAACCTGACTGTCATCTTTGACAGACTTCGTACAGCGAATCTTAAACTAAAACCGAAGAAGTGTGCCTTGTTTCAAGAGCAAGTAGAATTTCAAGGTCACACTCTATCCCAGGAAGGTATTAGATGTAACCCTGATAAGATAACAGCTGTTTTAAATTGGCCCGTACCAACTTCCGTTTCGGAAGTACGCAGCTTTATAGGACTCTCATCCTATTATCGCAGGTTTATAAACAATTTTTCGAATGTCGCGTACCCGCTTACCCGCTTGACACAAAAGAACAGAAAGTTTGAATGGTCAGAGGAATGTGAAATTGCTTTTAATACCTTAAAGCATCTCCTTACAACTGCACCAGTATTATCGTATCCATCACCAACAGATGAATTTATATTGGATACTGATGCTAGCGCATATGGAGTCGGAGCTGTGCGCTCACAGATGCAAAATGGCGAGGAAGTAGTAATTGCTTATGGTAGCAAAACACTGTCCAGATCCCAAATGGTATATTGCACCACGTATCGAGAATTACTAGCAGTCGTAACCTTTGTCAAACAATTCCGAAACTATCTATATGTTAGACCCTTTTTATTAAGAACAGACCATTCTTCGTTGATCTGGTTGAAGAATTTTAAGGAGCCAGAAGGCTTACTTGCACGCTGGATATCTCTGTTGGAAACCTACGACTTCAAAATTGAACACAGAAAAGGAAGTCTTCATGGCAATGCAGATGGCTTGTCTAGGAAACCAAGGAAACGTTGCAAAAGAGAAGGATGCAACCAATGCTCATCCGGAGAATGCTCAGTCAATGCTTTGAGCTCAGCAGCTAATTAAGATTCAGACATTACCAAGACTAGTAGACCCGAATCCAATTGGGTAGAACAATGGAGTCTCCAGTACTTACAAGAACAACAGGACAAAGACATGGCAATATCAAAGGTTAAACAACTTATCATTAATCGGAGAGAACGTCCGAAATTAAATGATCCTTTGCCAACAGTAAACACCTTGCTTCGCCAGTGGCAGCGACTTAAAGTGAAAAACGACATACTCTACAGAGTATGGGAAGAAAATGAAAATGAAAGTCGTCTCCAGTTAGTTGCCCCAAAATCTGTAAGGAGAGAAATTATGCAATATTTGCATAACAGTAAGACGTCGGGACATCTTGGACGCGAGAGAACTCTACATTCTATCAGAAATCGTTTTTATTGGCCAGGAATGACCGATGATGTTGCACGCTGGTGTCAAACTTGTCAACCTTGTTCAAAGAAAAAGCCAGGCCCTGGACAAGGAAAGTCCCCAATGCAACACCATGAAGTATTTGGTCCTATGGAATGTCTTGCCATCGACATCTTAGGTCCCCTACCATTAACTAGAGAAGGAAAACAATACATTATGGTTGTTGGAGATTATTTTTCCAAATGGAAAGAGGCATTAGCATTGGAGGATCATACAGCACAGACGGTTGCTGATAAGCTTGTAACAGAAGTAATATGCCGCTTAGGCATACCATTTAGAATCCATACCGACCAAGGCCGTGAATTCGAATCGGCACTGTTTGCTGAGTTGTGTTCTCTTTTGGAGATAATAAAATCCCGAACCACGCCATATCACCCTCAATCCGACGGTATGGTAAAGAGATTCAACCGCACACTCCAGCAAATGTTGTCTATCTTTGTCAATGAAAACAGATCTAATTGGGATGACCACTTGCCATATTTAATGATGGCCTATCGTGCCACGGTTCACAAGAGTACAAAATGTACTCCCAATCTGGTCATGTTAGGGAGAGAATCAATCTGCCCATAGATGTTATAGCTGGTACAACTCCTACAAATACACCGGAGATTGGCTGCTATCATTCTTACGCAGAATGGATTCGCAATACCATGGAAATGACATATGGAATTGTTCATGAAAACTTGCGATCAAGTTTTAAGAAACAAAAACGATACCATGATGTTAGACTGAAGCCAAGGGAGTTTACAATAGACGATCTGGTATGGAGATGGTACCCACCAAAAGCAAACCAAAAATTAGGATCCGGTTGGACAGGACCCTATAGGGTTGTTCGGAAATTTTCAGACATAACCTATGAGATAAAACATGAAACAACAGGAAAAACAGTTGTGGTCCATGTTGATCATCTGAAGCAACTTCACGGTAACGGAATATCAGAGAATCAATACGATTATGACAATGATCAAGACGAATGTAGTCTATACGATGGAAGTTCAGACTCCGAATATGATACTATGAGCGATCGGGAGGAAATTGAGCCTTTGGCTTGTAAATCGCCAGATCTGGATGCGGTTCAATCGAGACGCGCTGATGCTTTCTGGCGGAAAGGAAGGCTCATAAAACCCGTTTCTCGATATTCTCCTTAGAAAAATAAATAAGATAAATATATTTCTTGGGGGTGGTGTGTATGTTATTTGTTTGTTTTAATGAAGTATACTCCTATGGAAGTCCCAATTTCATGTCTTTTGAAGACATGGTGACATGTAGTACACGGTATAAATTCCTAAGGTTGGAATTGGGTAGATTTGTTTTGTGTACACCATGGGTTTAGCTTTCGGTGTCTTATCTACCAGGTGTTATTTCCCATGAGAGAATAGTGATTCTCTGAGTGATTGGAGGTGTACTTGTTGTGTCGGAGAAATAACAGTTGTCATTGTTGTATAATTGGGTGGGGATCGGTTATACAGTCTATTTATTTTTCTTTCCAACTCTTTGCTGTTATAATGCTTATAAGTAAAAAGAAAATATTCCTACAGTTCTTTAATGTTGAACAAAATTGCTTCTATTTCAGGCTACAGATTTTCTAGAACTATTTGCGGATCTGAGTGAAGTCAATGCTGTCCTTGGACAGTGCCAGACCGACTATATCGAAGTCCTCTACGATCCTTCAGGAATGATCTGCCCCGTGCTAGGATGCAGAGGGACGAGGTTTCCTTCCAAATCAAAATTCTCCAGACACTGGGAGGAGAGACACAAACTATCTGTCACCAAATTTATATGTTCTGTTAATGGGTGTAGCGCGGAGTGTAGGCGGAAATCAGACATGAGAACTCATATTCGTCGAGCACATGAGAGCAATTCAGACCGAGTGGAGTTTATACTCACTAAGTGTGAGATGATTCACAGGGAGAACAAGGGTTATT
This sequence comes from Saccostrea glomerata, assembly GCA_003671525.1. Classification (NCBI taxonomy): domain Eukaryota; kingdom Metazoa; phylum Mollusca; class Bivalvia; order Ostreida; family Ostreidae; genus Saccostrea; species Saccostrea glomerata. The sequence continues at coordinate 1,474,563 of PRKT01000071.1, forward strand.
TAGACCCAGGTCTTTACATATTTAAAGGAGGATGCCTGAGAGAAACTACTGATCCAGCAGTGACCCAGGAACAGGAGAAGTCCACTACAAATGATGGAATAACGCTGGTGGATGTGGAGAGTAGATGTTCTACTCAGACTGAGCCCACTGCACCAACAACCGACCTCAAGGAAGAAGAGCTGGAGACCAGCAGCAAGAAGAGAAGGCTTACTCTTCAGGAGTACAGGGACAGGGAGGTCCCAGATCACCGGTCTACAGGGATCCAAACAACGTGGGTGAACCTACCCAGCCTCGACCTACCAAACCTCCCAGAGGCAGGTAATTCAGAGGAATTGCAGTCGTGACTCATGTAGCTGTGCAACAGCATGGACGTAGTAGGACGAGCGAGAGCACTGGTGAAAAAGAGGATAGAGGACGGTGAGCGAACGGCACTGGAGCGAGAGAGGGAAATGAGGCGTCAACTGGAGAAGAAGAACCGGGAATTAGAGGGCGAGATCAGGAAGTTGCGAGCGATGGACAAACTGTTTGAGGAGTGAATGCGACCAACTGTGATGAACTGTGTAAATATGTGAAAGTTGTGAAATTGTTTATTTATTGTTTAAAAAGTGTGTTTATTACTGTACATGTAATTGATTGAATGTCTGCTATCTTAAAGTTTCTGAATGTTGATACATGTGTATTCTAATTTTATAATAATTGAATTTTAATGTATGTTACTTTGAAGTTATACTTGTTTTTATTAGATATACATGTGATTTTATTTGGACTAATGTGTATTTTCATCCACATTAGATCTTAAGGAAGGGGGGGTGTGGTGGTTTTTACATGTGTTTAATTAAATTTGTATGTAATTACAGTGTATTTATGTATATGTGCCTTATTTTATTCATATTTCCCTCTTTTTGTCATTACTTGTTGTTTAGAGTTATTCCCCTTTGTTTATAACCCGTTCGGGTTGGGCGCGCCCGGGTCTATAGTACCCGGCCGGGGTTTACTATTATTATATGTTATGTATATTGTGTAATCAGAAGAGTCTACATTATTATCAATTATCGATCAGACGCATTTTTCGGGACTGGGGCTAAATTTCTACAATGGTAATTATTGCATTCTTGGATTTGATATGATATTGTTTCATATCTTTTTACGTTTGTTTTTAAATTGTAAATATTGCAACAGAATATAGTAATTCTTTAAACACTGAAATTCTTGTCATTCTTTTATCCTTTGAACTCGGACTTATGTACGGGACTAACCCCTAGACAGTCCCGTTACAGTAGAAATATGTATTACATGTATATTACTTTTAAATTTAAATTTTTTCAGGTGGTATACCTTGAGATCACACCTTCTTTGAATGTTTTTATATTTTTAGCATATAGGTCACAGTCAAAGTCACAAGGTCATTGATCTTGGTGTCATTTTAATGACCTCAGCTAGTGGAGAATGCATATCAAATGTAAAGTCTCTACCTCTAATGGTTCAAAAAAGAAATGGCGAAAGTTCGAAAAAGCTGTTTTAGCGTAAAGGTCACAGTCAAGGTCACAAGGACATTGACATTGATGTCAATTGAAAGAATTTAATTAGAGAAATATGCAAACCAAATATGAAGTCTCCATCTCTCATGGTTCAAATGTTATGGCGAAGGTTAAAGCTGACAACAGAAAGACAAATGGACAGACAGTCAGGACAAAACAACATACGCCTCGGATCTTTCGATCCCGGCGCATAAAAAAATTAACTACACGTCTATTAAACATTTTGTATGATAAAATTCTATTACAATTATATAACAAGAAAACATTTATGTAACCATCAATATTGTCGCCCGGGAAATATATAAAGTAAACAATGGAAATTAGTCTTGATCATTAAAACGCTTCCATATGTGTGAAATGACATGCGTCTAATTGATGGAGACGATAGTTGCGAATATTTTGAAAACTTATAGTCGGATAAAAATTAAACAATAACTATACCATTTTAAACTTGATCAATTCCTCAAGTAAATGTTGGCTTCATAAGATATAAATAGAAGTAGACCCATGAATCACCTCTATTCAAAAATGTTTTAATTTCCAATTATAGAATATAAAACACGAACTGTGCAGAGTAAGTTTTTATGCGAGAAGTAAAATTCGATGTTCTAAAAGGGGGGACCTGTCGTTTTTTCGATAGTAACTATTAAGCAACTTTATATATTAAATATGAAAAACATATACATATATTTTTACAGATTCACTTTATTGAAGTAAATATATTATGTACCTCGTAATTTATAAAGGGAAAAACATTCTGATTAACAATATTTCCAATGTTTAGAAAACCTTTAATTCTGAAAAACCTCTCCAGCCCCAATCCCCATGCACCAACACTTAAATTTATATGTATAGAGCAGCCCGGTCCTCCGGGTTGCAATAATTATTTTTCATTTTTGGGACTCCATTGCTTTTTCTTAGTTTTTTTATATTAATTTTTGCAGATTTGCCACAGATTGTTGTTGTTTTCAATCAAGTTGATAGGCTTCGTATTTCAAACACACATAGTTTGCGGGATATCTTCCGGAGTCAGTATGTTAAAGACACATGTACGAAAGCTGTCGAGTACATGCAGGTTCCCTTAACGCACGTTTTTCCAATGGCAAACTACTACGAGGAAAATCTTCCCACACTGGAGAAGGATATCCTAGCCATCTTCTATCTCTTGACCATGATGCAAAGGGCTAACGACTTTATACTTTGTCTTACCTAGGATGCTGTGCCAGATGATTTTATAAAGAAATATTGCAATATCTGCCTTTTAATATCGCTTTATAGCAATCTTCTGGATTTTTTTAAAGACAAGAGTGTAAAAGTTGCAATAGTTTCAACTGGTATATTGCTTTTAAATGCATGAACACTTAATTTTTCAATGCTTAGAGTCGCTGTAGATGTTAAAAAGAATAAATAATTATTAAAGTCATAAGAATAACTATTTTTGCATTTCATACCAACATTTAACATACATTTATAAAATGTAATGAATGTTACAAGGAGTATAGAAAAGTTATAAAATATCTCTGTTTTTAAAAAAGTTCTTTTTTGTAGGATTGAAGACTTTTTAAAAGAAGAACAATATGAGATGAATCTTGTTTTGATTCCCACATTTCATATGCATGCCCTCCATTCATACAGCTGACTGTATATTTATATTTCTACTTTACATAAAGCAAAGCATGAATTGTTCTGTTCGGAAATTTTAGTACTATCTATATGTACATTTTGTTTAGAGTTTTGCACATATAAAACTGTATTTATATCCACAAATTTTCCTGATAATGAGACAAGACAACTCTGGCTATTTGAAGCTTGTTTTTGCTAAACCTCTTGTATAAATCATTAGAAACACAAATGAGTGAAACTGTCATTTATTCAAACAACAAATGACTAAAACTTAAATCTACAATACATATTACAAAAAGGTTATATAACAATTAATTGACTGGGCTTATAACAAAATATACAGTTAAAATCAAAAATCGACTCGTTAAACATACAGATTAGTCACATGACATAAATTTTCCTAATCACATGACACAAACACAGCCCAGACAGTAATATAATGGTAAAAACACTTAAAAGCAAAAAGAGGGTGCACAAAAAGGCCAGTATTTATTTCAATACATGAATATTACCAAATAGGAAATACTTTATGCTCAAATGCTCTAAGTAATATTTTTTTAGTTTGGTTTGTACTCTCTTCTGTCAATACACCCTTGACCCGTGTGCGTTGGTTTTGTTTTCGCAAATGTTTACTCCGAATTTTCTGGATTAGAGTTTTAATAATTTTCATTAATACGCAATAAAATTGCTCTTTTTTAATTATGAATGGTCAAATAAAAAATGTGAAGGTGTAAGTAAGAGTTAGTCAACGCGTCTAGAAATTTTATTTTCTGTAACTTTAATTTCAAAAAAAATATATATATATTTGTATAAAATTCTTAAGCAGCATCTATGTCATGAAATTATCCAAACATGTGAGAAAATATTAACATCAAATATGTGTCGATAGACTCGATACACATTAATCTAAATGTATATAAGATCATTATTACCATACGCTAACGAATTCATAAACAAATTGTTACAATTTTTTATATGAGTACAGTGTAGCCTCATTTATCCGGACGCTTTCATTCCCAGTCAATTTGTCCGGATAAATGAAGCGTCCAGATACCTGAATCACCAGTTAAACAAGATAATATAACATTTAAAAATTTTGTCCCGATGAAAAGTCGTCCGGATACTCAAGCATCCGGATATCTGGGGTCCGGATATCTGAGGGTCCAGTCTGTATACAAAAAAAATGTACAAACAGAATGAGAAAAGTATATATTCGTCCACTTTTAAACTAGTACGTTTATGGATTAATAACGGTACCATAAAAACGTAAATCAGTTTCCTGAGAAGAAAACAAATCTGAATTCAATTACTGTCAATGAACGATTGGATTTTCCTTTTAGCATCTGAATTTACATCACAATCGTAACATTCCCCGTCACCGTATAATATGTTGGTAAAATCTGCATAACAACTGTTTGGGTTATGCTTCAGCAATGCTCCATGAGAAATCCCTTGCCGACAGTTCTGGATCACAACAAGCATGTTGGTACAACCTTAAATAATTTCAATATTGTATTTACAAACTAGAAACTTTAAATAATGAATTTTCTCTATTTCAACTAAATTCATATAAGAAGATTGATTATATCCCTTGTATTCAAGTAAATTTAAAAAAAATCATTCAAGGACCTATATACTTAAACATTGATAATTAGTCTCATGATTCATATAGATTTATATTCCTTCATTAAATAAATTACTTACTTACCGTACCTGGCCATAATTGAGTCATAAGGCGGCGCCTTAAAATATCCTTTTCGCCCCTTCATTAATAATTTTTAGTTTTTACTTTTAATAAGTATTGTGCAGGCAAAATTTTAAAATATCAATACTTAGAGGAGGATATGAGGCACATGATAAAGACGTCATATTTTACGATATGACGTATCTGGTTTTATAACAACTGTATAAAGAAGGCTTCTACAAAGGAAACAAATTATTAAATGCCAATGCCTGTAAATGAATCGGTTATATCAATGGTTAACAGTAGAATTAAACAAAGTCGAATTGCAGAATTATTACATGTAAGTCAATCTTCAATATCCCGATTCACAGGCGTCCAAACCAAATCAAAAGTAGGGAAAGGGGCTAATTGAAAGTGGAGGGTAACCGACAAAAAAGTATACCCAAGTTTTCAATGCCTATATTATGTCTATCTTTGCAAACCCCCCT
>PRKT01000071.1:1482086-1495814 GCA_003671525.1 Saccostrea glomerata
CGAATATTTACAATCAACATACCCGACTTTAATATCACATGTCTAGTTGCTACGTGTGTATGTCATGGTCCAAAGAGCTATTTATGTATTAAAAAGGGATGAATCCTCCTGAATAGACAAAGTGTATATCTCTCTCTTTACAGGATAATTTGTGCAAACATCTAATTTGCCCGAACAAATATCTAATTTGTCCGAACGAATTTTTAATTTGTTCGAACAAATAACTTATTTGTCCGAACAAATTTCTAATTTGTCCGAACGAATTTCTAATTCGTCCGAACGAATTTCTAATTTGTCCGAACGAATATCTAATTCGTTCGAACAAATAACTAATTCGTCCGAACGAATATCTAATTTGTCCGAACGAATTTCTAATTTGTCCGAACAAATATCTAATTCGTCCGAACAAATATCTAATTTGTCCGAACAAATAACTTATTTGTCGGAACAAATAACTAATTCGTCCGAACAAATAACTAATTCGTCCGAACAAATAACTAATTCGTCCGAACGAATATCTAATTCGTCCGAACAAATAACTGATTCGTCCGAACGAATTTCTATTTTGTCCGAACGAATATCTAATTCGTCCGAACAAATAACCAATTTGTCCGAACGAATATCTAATTCGTCCGAACAAATAACTAATTCGTCCGAACGAATTTCTAATTTGTCCGAACAAATAAAAATATTTTTTACCTGGCCCTCCAGCGGCGCCGTCATAAATGTCACACTGCGTTACTTACTTCAGCAATTTTGTGACTCAGTTATAATCATGGCCAGGTATTGTAGCTAAATAGTTTGCATTGTTATTCCATATCATCAAGAAAAAATATGGTAATATACACTTAATAATTATATTAACTATTATTTGTTTCCCTTTCTCATTTTACACATTCCATAACAAAACTTTATATTAAATATGTGATCGCAAATCGGACTAAATGTTATTCATGAAAAAATCGAAAAGAGTTGGACTAATAACATTGATAAGGTGTGAGATCAATTTACCTCTTAAGTTTGCCTATACGTAAACGTTTTTTTTTTTCTAAATATTTTGTAGGATATATGTTCATTAATTTCAAAATGAGAATCCATTATTTTTTCGTTAATATTTTGTAAAATGAGTACCAAGTGGTGTGATGTTGATGACCGCTGAAATATCATCTAGAAGACGAGACAAGGTGAAGCAGACGGCGATGCAGAGGGATCCTTTCTTTATTGTTTCTTCCCCAGTTTTCCAGATTGGTTCTATCCTCCTTATGTACTTTTCCAAAAAATCAGAAAATGCTTTCTTCGGTAAACCTGAAATGCATTTGATATACACTTGCCGCTTTTGTTGCGATAGGGAACTGACGTCAGTGTTCGGTAATTCCTTTACTTTTCCATACATGGTTTCCTCTTCTTCATATTCAGCTACCAGTCCTAATGTATGATATTTCAAAAGTTGTTTTATTTGTTATAATTCAATGTTTAACATTTACCGGGTTGCAATACACCTTACTCGCATCAAAATACCTTCAATTTGCAAATGTTTTCCTTATATATATAACACTATTTGAATTATTCGAAGTTATCATACATATTCAAAAAAGAAAAAAAGAAAGAGATGTATACGTGCTAATTCTATGTTAAATTCTATGTTTAAAAGTTTTCCTGGAATTTTAGAATGAATTAACTATATTTTGTCACAATATGATTATAATGTTCATGAAAATTACATAGATATTAAGAATCACCATGAAACATTTCATCGCACAAAATAGCTCTGTATGCCAGTATCAAGGAGAAAGAAAAACTAAATGTCACAGTACTTTTAATACTGTAAAAGGGGGAATTGGTCGTGTTCTTTAAGAAAAAACCTCTTGCAAATATAGTTACTGGCTAAACCTTATTTCAATGGAATCTGAATGATAGCTTAGGAAGGATATGGAAATAACGAACAGTATTCAATCTCAACGTCTATTAAACAATATACAAAATAAGAGCAGAGCAAACACGGACCTCCGAAACATCAGAGATGGGATCAGGTGCCATGGAGGAGTGAGCATCCCCTGCCGACCGACGAGGATGAATCCTCTTGAAATTCCTTTTTGTTCAGTCACAAACGATTGACTTAAATTTACAATGACGCCATAAGTGGTAGACGATTCTTACACAATTCGTCATTCAATGTTTACTGCTTAAGGATAAATAACACAAACAAACTTTTTTCAGAAATCAGCATTATTTCTCATAGATTTACATTTAAATTGACAACCTGAATAATGTTTACTAAGTAGAGTGAGAGAATTTATAAGATTTTGTCATAAAGTTAAAAAAATTGTTCAAAATTTTGTATGGAATTATATAGAAGGCAAAATAAAATCACAAACTAAGTACCAAGGAAAACCTACGATTTCTTTATATTTCAGGGATTTATCATTTATATCAATACAAATCAAAATCAGTCAAAAAATATATATCAACCCGCGCATCCATTTTTTGTTTGTAAAAGTTTGAAAAAAATTATTTATGGGTTAAGAACTTAAGTAGACAAAATACTTTGTAAATCAGTCCCAAGGGCAAACATGAGTAACAAAGTATCATTTTTGAACATTTATTGGGATGTAATAAGCGTTTGGCATGTGATTGAACCTATCTTAGGGCTTTTTTGTAGATTTGATCACAAAACCGACCTCTATTTATACCCCAATAAAGTTTTAAAATGATCTATTGTTTCTTAAGGATTTTAACTTCTGGTGCATATAACTATTTCGTAGCAGAAAAAAAACGTTACTGCCTCAAATATGTAATACTCTTTCAAACTATGAAAAAAATGCTAATTATTAACCTGTCTTGTACGTCATCAAGATGTTATGTATTTCACGCTTTGCTCGTTGATTAAGATATATTCTTTCATCGATCATTGAATTCCAAAACACTATATGGATTCTTTGAATATGTTTTTCTTTGACTTCATTAATCTTTGCTTCTTCTGGCGAATCATGGACAGTCAAAAACAGGGCGTTATGACCTGAAACGTTATGAACTTTTCTTATTTACAAGATATTGACTTATAATGAACAATGATGAAAACAGTTATTTAAAGGAAAATGATGTTTAATAAAGTAAATCGAAACATGAATTACCTTTATTGCTTTTCGTGTTTTCAACACTCATTCCTCCGTTTTCTGCATGGCATATGACAATATAAGGTCTTTCTGGTATGCTCTTAGGTTTCCGTAATTGAAATTGTATGTATTTAAATTTTGATTCCAGTAAACTCAAGAGAAACACATTACCTTCATGCTGAATTTGTGGTATGATATCTATGTCATCTAGATAATAAAAAGTTTAAAAATACTAGTATGATATCTCTGTTTTATGCTTAAGACTCATAAAAAACATTAGAATTTCGAACATTTTTAAAATAATGTTGTTTTTACTATACCTGCTGACAATTCTTGAATAAATTTCTCTATATCTTTCAAAGCTAGAACATTCACGACACAATTTTCATTAATGCCATCCTTGTCAATCGCAATGTGTATTTGTTCATCCAGTTCTTCGTTTTCTTTAACTGTTATGAATTTTGACGAAGCTTTGACATCGTAAACGACAAAGCGTAGAGAAACTCCTCCTTAATAAAATTATTCAAATGATAGAATTTTTACAGAAATATTATGTTGTACATTTTGAGACCTCAAATGTTTACACTTAATTTTCGATGAATATAATAATGTCGAATTTTTATGACAAAATTCGTAGAAACTCTAAAATTCGAAAGACTGAGTGAAATGTGTTCATCTTTAGCCAGTGTAGATACAGTGCATTATAATTAACGTGTACTAAGAATTGCTTGACAGCCAGCAACGTACATTAAAAAGGATTTCTTTGCGTACTAAGGACACAGATAATTTCTAGAATGATTCTAATTAGTGTATATTTCAATTATCTTTATTGTCCTTCTACACAATCTTTTAGAACAAGATCAAAAGGAGTTTCAATCACAAGTTTTTGAGCAAAAATTGTATGGACCTTTTCAATGCTTTAATGCATCTTACCACCAAAATATTTATTGAAATTTTTATAATTTGAATTTTTATTTTGAAAAAATTTGCTTTTCCCTTTCGACTTTTATGAAATGTTTGTTAAGTAATTCTTGCTTAGATCAATACAAAGCACATTTTTGAAACTTTCTCATAGTGAATATTTTTCTGCTTTTAAATGTTTGTACAAACGAAATATCTTAACAACTTAAGCTTATTAGTCATATTTATTCAGAGGTAACCTTATTGAGAATCAAGTTTGCTTGATTAAGGGGATGGGGGGGGGGGCAGAACAGAAGGTCAATTAAATTAGTTTAACATAAGAATAAAAAGGAATCATCTTGAAAAAAATATCGTTTGCTCTCCCCATATGAGAGACAATGAGAGATTTATTGATTGTATGACGTTTTACATCATGTTCGAGACATGTCACTAATTTAGTGACTTCACCATATACCGGTGAGGGACTTTAAATTTAGACCTTACCTCGGCACACTGGGCGATTGAGCAGTGAGAGATCTTTATGGTGCTTATGCGTGCCGTGACATTTGACCTCGGATAATAAGGTCTTATCCCAGGGACCCGCTACGGTTGCTCTCTTTTTAAATTGGCTTAGGTCAGTTGAGGCCGGGCGTTGAACCTACGACCTTCCGAATTTCAATCACGGAGCGAGAGCTCTGCAGAATGAGCTACCGTGACAGTAAAAAAAAAGAAACACTATGTGTTTGTGAAACACTATATGCGCCCGACGGAAACAAAGTTCTAAAAAACCCTTATAAACATACAGGTCAAGGTCAAAAGGACGTTGAACCTTGGCGTCATTCGAAAGAGCTTAATTAGTAAAGTATGCATACCAAATATAAAGTTTCTATCTTTTATTGATCAAAAGTTATGGCGAAGGTTAAAATTGACAACAGACAGACAGACAAACAGAAAAACAGACCAAAAACAATATATGCCCCGATCTTTCAATCCGGACGCATTAAGATATCTAAAATTCTGTTTAAGAACAGAAAAGTCATAATTAGTAATATGCAAGCATCCCGAGATTGTGTAAATGTAACTTTGCCCCCATTCCATGTATTACTGAACTGATTTCTGCTATTGAAGCCTAGTAGTAGAGCGTTTGCCTCGTAATTGGGAGGACCGGTTTTGATTCTCGTTCGCTGTGCTGTGTCAAACCTAAGAAATAAACATAGATAGTGAATGTTCCCTCGCCATGCGTTCGGCATTAGAAGTGAAAGTCATGGGTCTTTCGGATATGACCTTAAAAACGTAGGTTCCTTTCAGCCAGCGAGCAGAGTCTGTGTTTTTTCTATAAAACATTAATACATTTTTCTGATGTAATTTTAGAAACAGATTTTTAGCCAATCAATATCACTCTGCTGGATAAGCATATACCGTTTTATGGTTTAGTTCGACCTTTCACCCGGCGAGCAGAGTTTTGACGCTGCTTACTCAGATAAATGAAAACAAAGACATGCATGCCGTATATGGTTGTATAGATAAATTATTGTAGAAGACAATGGTAATAAGCAATTTGCCAATGCATTTCCTCTGAAAGTGTAAATGAGTGCATTTCTATGGAAGGGGGTACTGAGTGTAATTCGTAGATACCTTGTGTAATTATTATACTATGGGTCAAAAATTTATTTCAGAAATAAGTGCATGTGGTCCCATGTCACGGTAGACGTTGGTACGATAAAAAAAACTCTCACAGCTCAATGACCCAGAGGGCTGAGTATATGTCTAAATTTGCAACTCTTCATCGGTTTACGTGACATCTCTAAATGATTGAAAAGTTCTCGAATGGGACGTTAAACAATATATAATCGATCAATCAATCTCTCTAGCCAATGTGCTTAGTTGCGAAAAGTGGCCCATGGGTCACTTGTCATATGTAGTTAAGCTATGTTTGTAGGTATCAATAATATCATAGAGAAAAAATGATTAATTTTGATAGCACCTGGGTCCAACCTTTTTAAAATCCACAATTGCAGTTTTTTTTACTGTTAATATATGCGGAAATTCGATTTCCTGTACAATATTATATTTTACAGCTTATTGATGACAAGTATACTTTTTTTTAATGTAAAATTTGTTGTAAATTATTTTGTGAGCTTTGGATATATGAAAAAAAACAAAAAAGAGTAATGATACTCTCATAATTGGAGAAAACGAGACTATCTTCGTCTTTTATTTTTTGTAATCATTCATAATTATTTCAACTTAAACACTTTCAACATTTTGAAGTTTACCTTTGATTTGTTCTACCTGCTTATAATGCATTTTGCTTCAAAAAAGCGCAAATCCTCAGACAGTATCAAAGTTAGAAAATGACAGAGTTATAGGATATTAAACATGGTACATGTTATCAAGATCATCTATATAAATCTAAGTTTATAGATCATAAATTATATAAAATTACCAATTTCTAATCCATACTCCCTTTGGGAAAATGGGGACAGCTTGGCTGAAGAACTGGCATTTTCCATAAGATGTGGATGTAACGATCCTGAAGTAAAATTGGAATTGATTTCTGAAACATCTTGATTAAAACAAGAATCTAGAAAGTTAAGCAGCGATTCTTCAACTATCTCCACTTTGTCAGATGAGCACATGATCATTTTTATCTCTGTTGAGTTTGTGTCTTGTGTTTTTCCATATTCCTTAACTGTAAAAGAAAATAATCGTATGGTTTGTTCTTGCTATAGTAATTCAAGCATGCTTTATTTATTTTTTAAACTTTGAATGAAATTACGGTTCTCCACACAAGGTCAGAAGCATAACTATTGAAACGAGTTTTTACACTTTGATTATATAATTATTCTTAACTCTTCGTTTCATCTTTATAATTTAACCCTTTAATTAATGTGCTTTGATATCATAAAAATACAATACCTACAGAATACATGGAATATAATTTCATTTTTAAAACATTTGAGCAAAAAACTAAATGTACTGTGAGTAATGAGCTCACTAAATGATACCCCAGTCTCCCGTGTGGCAAAGTCCGTGTTTTGTTGTGGCCGGGAAACCTAAAATACGTGTCGAATCAAAAAGTAAAATAGAAGGTGCACAGTGACAATATGTAAAAAGATTCTGTGAAAGTTTCATTAAATGTCACTTAATGGTATAAGAGGAGTTGTGGATAAGAGATGGGTACCCCAAAGCGTAAAAGACAGACTGCTACACAGAGACATGGACGTACAGACGGACGGACATACCCATTACCCGGTACTATATACCCTGCTGCTTTTCAAGCGGGGTGTATAATAATTAGATATATGTACTAAGCAAAGCTACATACATCGCCCTTTTACTTTATTGACAGTGCTTAGTCTTAAAAACTGTCAATTTGCTTTGTCAAGTAAATCTTCTATACATCTGTATATTGTATACATAGAATACAATTAGTCATCAGTAAATATGAAGTTTCACATTCGTAAAACTGATTCATTCATCAGTTTGATCCAAATCTCGGAATGAAATGTCAATTTAGTTTAAAGGGGTTTGATCGTGTGCTTTTCTGTAGCTTCTAACATTAAATCTGAATTCTATCATGCAAATTAAAGTATATTCAATAAAAAATACTGCGATTAAATTCCATTCAAGGGACCAGGCAAAATTTTTCACAATGATGGGTCCGGTACAAACGGGCATGGGACAATGAGTTTTTTCATCGAAGAAAACCAAGGGACAAAAACATTTTTGGCAATAAGTACTCATGGGACACAAACTTTTTTCAATGATTTGCAGTACTAAACCCAAGAGAAATATTAATTTTATTATTTTTTTTAATTCGAAAAAAAAAACACATATCTTTGAAACTGAAGTGAAAGATAAAAATGGCAATATAAATCTTTGAAGTCTAAATAATACAAACAAACCCTTTTTTAGAAATCAGCAATAATTATCATAGATTTACATTACATTTTGTAACCTGAATAATGTTTACCAATTTATAAGTCTCAAAGCATGGGGCTGATATTTTTTTAAATACCATAGCCATGGGACACGTACTTTTTTGAAATGAAGATTTTGTTTTATACTGGTCCCATCATTGTGATAAATTTTGCCTTGTCCCCAAAAAGTTTTTAGCCAAGAACTAAATTTTATGGCGGAAGGTGTTTAGAAGAACATGATCATTTTTTTTCCTTTTAAAATATAAACAGATCTTTGAAGTTTAGATTCCGATTTTTCCTTGTTGGTTGTACAAAGAGCTGCATTTTGCAGTTAAAGTGTTTTGTAAGGTTCTGAAATATCTATTTTATCATTTCTTTTTAATGCTTCAATGATATTGTGACAAATACAGTACATATAATCTGAAAGTCCAGGGAAAAAATGACCCAATTTTAGAATAGAATTAACACCTTTTTATCTGGTTTTTTTTTTCGAATATACGAGGGTTGTCCCAAAATTTCGTAGACTGAGCTCATATCTTTTAAAGAAATTAATGTATTTTAATAAAATTTTCAGGATGGATAAAGCGTGTTCTTGGCAGATAAATTGCAAAGTTTTATCATGTTTACTTGAAAACTTTTCGAGTTAAAATATTTAAAGCTATACCGTTCTTTAACACCCGGAGCAATCTGCAACGTCAAAAAATACATGTTAACGGTTCAATTTTTTACAGGAAATATTTCAATTACCAGAATCAAATTCTTAAATTACACGAAACGGTTATAGTTATAAATGTGAAATATCTTAATTACTAAGATATGATCAAACATTAAAATATATAAACAGAGTATATGCATGTACAGGTATTAAATAATAATTATTTGAAAACGCTATATTTTTAGGGGCTTTTCGTATGTTTTCTCTAATGGAGTTGCACAATGGAACTCTTGCTCATTTCTTAGCCCTGTCTTTTATTTTAGTTAATGTTATTCACACATACATAGAGAAACCGTTTTAGTCATTTTAAATACTAAGGACGAGAAAAAGTTTCTTAATCTACCAAGCATTTATGACTTGTACATTTCTGTATGAGTGAATTCAGGATCAAAACACTTGAACATAGTCCAGTGCGCCGCCTGTATCAACGCAGCCGCCATTTTTCAAAAAGTCGGATCTCAACCCCATGTATATAAAATGTTATAAAATCAATATTTATCGAAGCATAAACACCAAAATTTGAAGAAATATAGTAAATAAAACAGTATTGAGAATTTTTACTTCCATTCTAAAAATAGAAGGTAGTAATAACTTTTTCGTAGTATTTTAAATATAATATACCAAATTTTAATTGCAACTTTTGGGTATTGCGCCGCCTTCCTACACCAGACAATGAAATACGTCTTTTAAAGTGGAATAATTTGCGTAGTTACTCCATATTTGTCCATAAATTTATTGAATATTGGTGGTTTAATTTATATACGAAGTTTCATTAATGTATGACATAGGGTTTCTACAAAACATCGCTTGTCTACGGAATTTTGGGACAACCCTCGTACAAGATCTCTTTGGTCATTCTGCTTAAATCAAGCAAAATATTTAGATTTTAATATGTTTTTTGGATGTTTCACTTTCTACGGAAGCCCATTGAGGCTAGTTAATTGAAAGAAATATTTTTTGTTGCGTTTAAACATAATAATTCTTGCGATTAAACGCTAAACATTGCGATTAATAGAAATAATCATTGCATTTAAATGAAAAGTATTTGTGGTAGGTTATTCAGAAAAAAAACACATATCTTTGAAACTGAAGTGAAGGATAAAAATGGCAATATAAATCATTTAAGGCTAAATAACAAAAATAAACTTTTTTTTTTATAAATCAGCAATAATTATCATAGATTTACATTACATTTTGTAACCTGAATAATGTTTACCAAGTATGTTGGGACAAATTTTAAAGATTTTGTCATAAGGTTAAAAATTTGTGCAAAATTTTGTATGGATTTATAAAGAAAGCAAAACAAAGTATAGTGTTTTAGCTCCAAGGAAACCCTACAATTCCTTCATGCAGCCTTTAAGAAGAAAGAATTTCTTTTCTGTTTCGTAACATGACTTCGGCCCATTTCATAACGTTGTGGGTGCATTAATCCAAACTGTCCAATCTTTCCCCACCTTTTTAACATTTTGCATTCATATATATGCACTGGGTATAAGACACACATTGTAACATTCAACTGATATTGGTTTTTTTCTCAAACTCTTGCATATTTTGGTAAAATCAAATTTACTGAAATTCATTAAGAAGATAAAATTCCATTCTGTTACCAAAATCAGAGTACCTGTTGATATTGCAAGACTGTCGACATCCTTGATACTTGTTTCCTGTGGTCTAGAGGAGAACTTCATTGACATATTTTTCTTTTCAAATTCTTCATCCTTATCATGTATATCTAGAGAAATATATAATAAAAAAATATCTTAATATCATTAATATTTTATATATTAATTTTTCTACTTATTTAAATTACTAAGAATATAATCCGCTCATATTATTGGTAGGATTTTGATATTGCTATTGACTGATTGATTATGACAGTTCCCAAATGATTTTTCATGGGTTCTAGTCAAATGCAGCTGCCTTTAGAGCAGTCCTTTGCCTTGCCCAGACACAAAAACGGTTCAGCTCATGTAACTCCTTTATTTTTTGTACATTAATGAGACTCTTAAGCACAAGAAGGAACAATATTCATCATGTGTTTGACTACTTTCCATGTCAAAAAGCCAGTTTTTTTCGGATTCGAATTCCCTTCTGAAATCTAGCGTAAAGAATGATATGTCCCACCCAATACTTTAGAATTTTAAGACCGTAGAAAAATCATTTTCTTTTCAATACTTACAATTTTTCATTTAAAAAATAAACAATACTTTATCATTCTTTTTTTTTGGCATTACAGTGTATTTTCTAATACAACTTTGCCACTTTTCGGCGCTTCATTTTGACAAAATCAAGAAGAGTATGGAAAATGTTAAAGCTACTTCGAAAAATACTTAACCTTAAGCAGTCAATTTGAAAATTTCAACGAAAAAGTATTAAAGAAAACTCCAATAATTTAATTTATGAATAGCTATGGATGCATAATACAAATATAACATCATTTATTTATTAAATAAAACTTTGCATTTAAAACCTGTAAGATGTAAGATAATGATTTCACGCATATATACCTTTGACGTGATATATTTCTTATAAAAGTATAACATTTATATCTGATACCGAAGATTAAAAATGTTCAGTTTTATTTCAAGAACAATGAGACCTTATTTTATGCTGCATAAGTTGACGATAGAAAGGAAAATTCATCACGTTTATCATATATATAGCTTAGTTCTTAGATTACAATTAATGTTTATTTTCAAGTAAAATATCCAAGTATGAAACAGACGTATCAAACTCTTTGGTATCTTTTATCTCAAAATCACCAGGATGAATCGTATCCACGTTGGAATGGAAATTACCATTGTAAATTGTCAATATGTCGTCGATATATCTAAATGTCGAGTTGAAGGCCACAGTAATTGTTTTCTGCTTTGCTCGCATAAGATTTTGCACAAATTCTGGTTTATATGAATATAACAATATGTCTGCTAATAACGGAGCGTAATTGGTACCTATGGGAATTCCAATACCTTGTTGGAATCTGGTCTCCAAAAACCACACAGATATTGTCAATCAGAAACTCGAGCATCTTTTTGATGTCAACTTCATAGAACTTGTTGTGCAATCAGAATGTGTTTAAACAAAATAAATTTGCAAATTACCAATGACCAGGAAAGTAATTTTACGAATTCCATTTTATTGATAAGCTGTCAATGATATTAAAAAGCCTGGATTTTAATATATCGTAGAGAATGGTTGTGTATAAAGTTAAAAAGTGGTAGGATTTAATTTGCTAATTTAGGTAAAATCTTCAAATTGTGATTTCAAATTGTCCATAAGTTCTTTGGAATATTTGAGTATCCACATCTTATTCACACCACTTCTTGAATATATTGTTGCACAATAATCTTGAAGTTTTTCTTTCACTGCTGTCAATATCTTAGTGGGGAGGAACTAATCAGGCTTGGTTGAATATTACTGGAACCTTTTAATGAAGTTTCGGAATCCAATATATTGGGTGGTTCAAATTCATTATGGCTCTGTTGAATATTCAAAATATTTAAAACTGACTCTATCCCCTTGATCCTGCTAAATCTTGAATATGCCATTTCATGTACATATACAGTACTTAGGTGCTTTCGAAAATGTTAAATGTAAAAGTAAGGAATATGCCTACAAGACAATTCTGTGATTTACAAACCAATAACTGACAAAAACTCAAAAACATTCCTTAAATAGCATTGTTGTTGCATAAAGCTGTCTGCATTGTACAAAATAGAGAAAAGTGCATAATGTAAATTATAATACCTCATATAAATAAACACAAGTAAAGAGGAATCTGATTGACTGAGACAGTCACGTGACCGTCGTGTTCGCCCTGCAACAAAACTTCGTGTTTCCCGCATTCGGTTCACCTCGGCTGACTACGCTATCCTACATCTAGATGTAATCAGCCGAGGTGTACAGAACGTGTTTCACGTCGTGTTTACCGACTGTGACGTCACAATGCGGCAAATGCGATGATTAATACTGAATTCGATTGTTTAAATCTTTGATTAATTATGTCGATATAAAATCTAAAACTATAAATTGTCAGAAAAGTGTTTCCATGAGTGGGAAATGGATGGTACTGCACTGCAGTGTGTAAATCAGAATGACTTGTCAGGAAGTTTTATTTTATGAAACGCTAGCGGTGTAAATTACACCTGTTGGTTTTTCATATTGTTCTCATCAAATGTTTACTTTATTTATTGGATTCTCTTTATATTATTGCATTGTGTTTGATTCGGTATAATAAAATAATTATTGAATGAATGTTCGGGAGACATGAAAATTTCTTCGCCCATGAAAAATCATATTCCCCTCGGGCGTTGCCCTCGGGGAATATGATTTTTCATGGGCGAAGAAATCTTCATGTCTCCTTCACTATCATGCAATAATTGTATAGTATTTAAAGTATAAAGGTATAGAAAAGTGAAGTATTAAAAATATATAAATATATAAGTATTTCTCCTTTTCTCGTCTTTGCACTAGATTGTTTTTATAAAGTTGGGAAAACGAAAAAAAATCTTCTCGGCCACAAATATCAAGTATCAAATGTCCGCTTACATTTATTTTTGTCCCCGCTTTTTTGGAAGCAAGGGTACATTAAATCTCATTCATTTGTCCGTCGGTCAGTCTATCCGTCTGTCAGCCTTTTTCACAGTGTTTTGATATTATTGATTTTTACAGGCACATTCGAGTCGAAAACTGTACCCGCTTCTTTGCAATTTTACACCTAATGTACGCTCTAAGTAAAAGACATATCCTTAAGCTTGCTTTTTTTATTTTACTAAACCTCTTGCATATATTTGTAATTAACCTTATATCAAGTGTGCTGAAAACTCATTAAGAACATAATAATTCTCTTACGAGAATCAGAATACATATACCTGATGATATTGCAAGACTGTCGACATCCTTGATACTTGTTTCCTGTGATCTAGAGGAGAACTCCATTGACATACTTTTCTTTTCAAATCCTTCATCTAAAACTAGGACACAATAGGGTGCTTTTATATATAATTACAAATAATTATAAATTCATGTAAACAAATATTGTATTTTCAAAATTTGACTTTGGTGGTGGTGGGGGGGG
>PRKT01000071.1:1495861-1522707 GCA_003671525.1 Saccostrea glomerata
AGGCAATACACCGCAAATTGTCCAATATGTATTTTAAACACATGTACCAGATGTATCTTTTGTTTTAAAATCTCAGATTGGCAAGATTGTGCTCTATGTTTTTTGAAGTAAAAATTATCTCAAATATGACGAAATTCTACCAAAAATAGAGAATTCGGGAAAATGTCTTATTTCTGTACTTTCTTGTGGCATGCATGTAAATTTCAAATAAAATTATCACTTATGGTTTCAAAACAAACATTAATTTAAGTACCTAATAACAATTAACACAGTTTTAACTGTGTTCGGATGTATACAACAAATAAGTTTCGAAATTCAGAGGTAACAATACCTTGTTCTTTATTAAAAAAATAAAACTTCGTTGTTTTCACATGTTATTGTGTCGTCACAAATGCAGCGTTATACATTGGCGCATCTGAATTTAAATAGGACGCTAAAAGTGATAGATTTGAACACATGAACTTTGTACTGAAATATACTGTTGCATTAAATGTTCAATTCAAAATTAGTGATTGTAGAAATAATTTTTCTTAACAAACCATGATCGTAATTTTCATAATACTCTAGAACTTTAGACAATAGAAATATTATACATTTTCCATTTGAACATGAATAAAAAGTTTACGACAAGGCATATTCTTGTCAAGGGCCCCGTAGTACAAGTCATACAGTATATAATTTTTTAGTTTTGCATGAAATAAAAATTATAAATATATAGATAATGTATATATATTTGATAAATCTTACTTAAGCTATTGGTGTCTGCATTCAGGAAATCTGAAAATTGACAAACAGAATAATTATTGCAAGTTTAAACAAGATGTTTTTGTATAACACTATGCACCTTGTGTTTTTTCAAAACTGTCTTTCGCATATAGGTCACTGTCAAGGTCAATAATTCATTAACCTTGATGTCATTTAAAAGAACCTATTAGTGGAGTATGCATGCATGCCAAATATGAAGTCTCTATTCCACATGGTTCAAAAGTTAGAGTAAAAATTCGAAAAAGAGAGTTTTTTAGCATATAGGTCACAGCCAACGAAAATAAATTGTTCTCGGTCACAAATATCAGGTATCAAATGTTCGCTTACATTTATTTTTGTTCCCGCTTTTTTGGAAGCAAGGGTACATTAAATCTCATTCATTTGTCCGTCGGTCAGTCTATCCGTCTGTCAGCCTTTTTCACAGTGTTTTAATATCATTGATTTTTACAGGCACATTCGAGTCAAAACTGTACCCGCTTCTTTGTAATTTTACACCTAATGTACGCTCTAAGTAAAAGACATATCCTTAAGCTGGCTTTGGTTTTTACTTAACCTCTTGCATATATTTTCAATTAACCTTATATCAAGTGTGCTGAAAACTCATTAAGAACATAATTCTCTTACGAGAATCAGAATACATATACCTGATGATATTGCAAGACTGTCGACATCCTTGATACTTGTTTCCTGAGATTCCTTGTTTCTAGAGGAGAACTCCATTGACATACTTTTCTTTTCAAATCCTTCATCTAAAACTAGAACACAATAGGGTGCTTTTATATATAATTATAAATAATTATAAAAACATGTAAACAAGTATCGTATTTTCAAAATTTGACTTTAGTGGGGGGTGTGTATGTGTGCAATTTACCGCAAATTGTCCAATATGTATTTTAAACACTAGTACCAGATGTATCTTTTGTTTTAAAATCTCAAATTGGCAAGATTGTGCTCTATGTTTTCTGAAGTAAAAAGTATCTCAAATATGACGAAATTCTACCAAAATTGAGAGAATTCAGGAAAATGTCTTATTTCTGTACTTTCTTGTGGCATGCATGTAAAGTTCAGATAAGATTTTCACTTATGGTTTTAAAACAAGCATTAATTTAAGTACCAAATAATAATTAACACAGTTTTAACTGTGTTCGGATGTATACAACAAATAAGTTTCGAAATTCAGAGGTAACAATACCTTGTTCTTTATTAAAACAATAACACTTCGTTGTTTCGAAGTGTTATTGTGTCGTCACAAATGCAGCGTTAAACATTGGCGCATCTAAGTTTAAATAGGACGCTAAGAGTGATAGATTTGAACACATGAACTTTGTACTGAAATATACTGTTGCATTAAATGTTCAATTTACAATTAGTGTTTGTAGAAATAATTTTTCTTAACAAACCATGATAATAATTTTCATAATACTCTAGAACTTTAGACATTATAAATATTATACATTTTTCATTCGAACATGAATAAAAAGTTTACGACAAGGCATATTCTTGTCAAGTGCCCCGTAGTACAAGTCATACAGTATATAATTTTTTTAGTTTTTCATGAAATAAAATTATAATTATATAGACAATGTATATATATTTTATAAATCTTACTTAAGCTATTGGTGTCTGTATTCAGGAAATCTGAAAATTAACAAACAGAATAATTATTGCAAGTTGAAACAAGATGTTTTCGTAAAACACTATGCGCCTCGTGTTTTTTTCAAAACTGTCTTTCGCATATAGGTCACAGTCAAGGTCAATAATTCATTAACCTTGATGTCTTTTAAAAGAACCTATTAGTGGTTGATTGATTGATTGTATATTGTTTAACGTCCCTCTTGAGAATTTTTCACTCATATGGAGACGTCACCGATGCCGGTGAAGGGCTTCAAATTTAGACCTATACTCGGCACTCAGGGCCATTGAGCAGTGAGGGTTCTTTATCGTGCCAACGCCTACCGTGACACGGGACCTACGTTTTTAAGGTCATATCCGAAAGACCCGTGACTTTCACTTCTAGTGCCGAGCGCTTGGCGAAGGAACAGTCACTACCTTTGTTTACGTCTTAGGTATGACGCGGCGCCGCGATCGAGAATCGAACCCGGGCCTCCCGATCACGAAGCGAACGCTCTACCACTAGGCTACCGTGACCGGTACCTATTAGTGGAGTATGCATGCCAAATATGAAGTCTCTATTCCCCATGGTTCAAAAGTTAGAGTAAAAGTTCGAAAAAGAGAGTTTTTTAGCATATAGGTCACAGCCAATGTCACAAGGTCATTGATTGTTTTGTCCTGTTAAGGAGCTTTATAAGTGAAATATTATATAAGTTTTGAAGTCCATATCTCCCAATTGGTTCAAATGTTATGGCGAGGGTTAAAGTTGACAGCAGCCAGACAAATAGACAAGCAGGTAAACAGACAAACAGACAGACAAGACAGAAGCAATATATGCCCCGGATCTATCGAACCAGGTGCATATTTAAAAAAAATATAAAAGATTTTGGAAAACAACAGACTTCTTAAAAATTATAAATCTATACCTCCTTCAATGAAGGCTTTCACTGCTCGTCTAGCCCTAAGTGTATCATCTGGGAAAGTCGCTTTTGTTATATAACGTATTCGTTTGTCTGGGTAGAAGTTTTGGCTGACATATTCTTTAGGTCCCTTCATGCCTGTTTTATCACATATAATCATCATCCCTAAATAAATTAAGATGATCTAAGGTTATTGGAAACACACAGTAACACTATTTACAATTTCACATCAAGACCTGAATAATCATGTTCAAATCAATTTAAGAAATATATAGTTTTGAATTTGTAATTAATTTTAATCAAATGGGGTTGATTTAAAGAGTATATGCAATAGCAATCGTAATAGATTAATTGTTACGATATACATTTATCATGAATATGTATAACTTTACACCTTCAATTGTTATTTTGGCAATCACTAATTATAATTACTGTATATATTACAGGGAAAGGTTTTTGTTAAGTTGCAAGAACTTGTAACCAATCCCTTTGTATAAATTATACAATAAAATATGTTCAAAACAGCAAAAATTGCGTCGAAATTCGTGCAGTATTTACAGGCTTTATCTGCCTTAAAAATGTCGACTTAGATTAGTACTGTTCTGGAAATACAATAAAGAGAAAATAGAAACACTAAAAAAAACAAGGCTCTGTTTGTGTGACGCCAGAACTCTGGTGATGGCGGGGAAGACAAACAGCTAATACACTTATAGCAACAAAATCAGCTATAAAGAGGATACATATGGTTCATCATGTTTTAAGAAACATCAATTTGATACGTAATTTTGGTACATAAACCGTATCATTTCGAGCTTGTAGCGCGTTCAGAGAGTCCCGGAAAGCCACAAATAAAGGCCGACTGGAGAACAATGCATGTACATGTATCTGTATATACATTCGCTGAATTTATTTGCAGAGTTCCATTAGAAATGGCCTCTTACAGAAGTCTATCAATTTAAATAGGTAAACTCTATTTATCCGATAGTTGTACAGTATCTTACGATAACTAGTAAATTATTCCTTTTAATAGTTTACCGTCATATTCCTAACATCTATGTTCACAAACTCCAATTGTCTACACATGAATAAATTATCGGATAACCATGAAACTCCGGTTTGATGTGTTTAAACAATATTAATTGCCTACCTCTTTTTATGAAAGAAGTCTTTCAGCATTTGACTTTACGATGAAAAGTATCATCAACTTATTTGTGATTAACCTTTCTCATTTCAGAAATTGTTTATAAGTAGAACTATGCATCTTAATCATATGCACGTAGTGAAAATATATTGTTCCTATATTTGATTTAAATGTAATATTGCAACTTCTGTAAAATCCTGAGTACTATGTGTAATTAAAAAGTTCGCGAAGTAATTGAATAAATTCAATAACAGAAACAACATTTGGTTTCAATGTTTATGACGTTTTTGATAGTCCTCTTCAATTTTACAGCAAAATCTGCGGTAGTTCGATCTGCTCATGCACGCATCGCATGATTTAGGCAGTCACGTGACCTGATCCGTAGCGTTTTGTCACAAAAGTTGAAAGATTTTGTTTCTGATTCTTTTATTTCTTTCCATGCAAGATATTTTTTTTTTCAAAATGCCCATTTGGAACAAAAAGCCAAATCTTGATAATTGATTTAGTGGACAAGATTATTCTTTCCCAGAAGGAAGAAAGGCGACAATCAAAACCCTATTTGCGGGGACCCTGCGGTCCACGCAGTAAATATATAACCGAAGTTAAACCGGATGCCCTGGGCAAACGACAGGCTACGCATGCGCGCGAATGCTAAACACGACCCTAGAGAGTTTGCACCTTACACTGGTGCCCTGACATTGGTTAACGGGCGCAAGCGCCCTAAAAACCAACTTGTAATTCCTAGCTGCAGCGACTGGAATCAAGGACAGAGAACCAGTGCTATTCGCACCTTAGGTAACTTGCCCGTAGAATAATTCGCCCTATTTGAATTAAAATATGCCATTCATTCGCAAATCGCGCTTTTAAATCTGCATATCGCATTTACATATTCATTGGCAGATCCGTTTTCCTCTCTTTTACATATTCTTTTATACTAAACATTGATTCTGTGGTACAAACATTTTAAGAAGTTACAGTATATAGATACATGTAACTTAACAACTTGAATGAGAAACGTCACTCAACGAACAGAGATACATGTAGCTTTAAAAGCTTTTAAAGTAGAGCAAGTTTTCACCGGCATTAGATTTGTGCATCAACACTCGCAAAATAATTTAATATTTTGTGTGTGTGTGTGTGTGTGTGTGTGTGTGTGTGTGTGTGTGTGTGTGTGTGTGTGTGTGCTAAAAATCAAACAGAATTTAACATCGACAAAAACGATATGAAACATAAAACTCTTCAACAATTTCAACATTTCAAAACGCCCGCGCTTCTGAAAATAGTTTACTTACAATATGAATTCAGCAGTGTATGTGCACAAATTGTTATATCACGATTATCCCAATAAAGCAAATATCTTATTTCTGAATATATTGATGATTAACTTTTCCAACGATTAGGATGTTGAAAAAAATTGTTTGAATATCGTCTCGCAATGGACTATTTCGTTTATCGCTAGCGTCTGCTTTGACGCTGTTTGGTGTTTTATTTACTGTGCTATTTATAGAAAGACAGTCGATCATGATGCCTAGAGCCAGTACTTTGCTTTCAGCAAAGCCCGGCTAAAAATGAGCTAAACATAGTTTCATAGTTGATAAACTAGGTTTATTGACTGTAAACTATAGTTTAAAAACCGTGAACTAAAGTTAACAACTCGTTAACAACTCGTTAACTATAGCTTTCATCTGTAAAACTATATTTAATGGTTGTTAACTATAGTTTCCGATTGCTAATCTAAGTTTATCTTTCTGTAATAAAACGTTAACAATAGATTTTGATGATAAAGCGTAAACTGCCCCAAGTTATGTTATATCGTATAACAAACATTTTTTTTTAATAAATTCATTTTCATTTCATATATAATAACAACAAACAGTGAAATATATATAACAGAGAAATTACATTACAAACATAAGACAGTGTGACAATATCACCTTACAATTGAAACATGTTTTCTGAAAAACTAGTATTTTATGCAAAATTTTTAAAAAGTCTGTAGTCTACAAGAGTGTTTAAATTTTTCATGATGGAGGCATAGAAAAAAAATGAAGATTTAACATGATTAAAAATGTCATCCAAGGAATGTAGTCGACAATACATGTTTCCATATGATATCTATTTTAAGGTAAAAACTTAATCTGTTCCATATCTCAATAACATTTCTACATTCAAAAATGAGATGTTTTGAAGTTTCCTTCATGTGGCATAATTTGCAATGACTACTCGTTTCTTTCTTCCATTTACTGAGGTAGAAATTATTACAAAAAATATTGTTAAAAAGTCTATAGTTGAATTCTGTAAGGTGTCTATCTGGTATGTCATTAATTTACAATGATATATATTTTTCTATTCTGAGGATTCAACAATGAACTCTTTGCTTTAAACTGTCTGATAACATTGTTTACAAAATTTTCTGTGTACAAGGTTTTCATAGAAAAAGCTACATCTTTGATCTATGATATTAACATATCCTGAGTAGAAAAGAAAATTGTTTCTCTACAATTTGAAAAATCATACTTTAGAAGTAAGGGTTTGAAAACAGAAGTAAGAATTTTAAATTTGCACAACCAGTTTGACTTGTTTTTAAACAATTCGAAAACTTAACAATGATTAGAATTTACCATTATTGTTTAATAAATCTTTAACATGTAAAATGCCACTGGCTACCCAGTTTTTTTTTAAAAGATAATGTATTACCTTTATAAACAAAGTTACAAATGTTCCATATCGGCTGTTGAAGAACATTATCGGAAGACATTTTGTTCAAAAACCAAGGCTTACATGCATTAAAGCAACATAACATTTGTTGATAAAAAATAGGTAGTTTCTCTATTTTTTTCCATATTTCCTATCTTTCTATCGGAAAAACCTAACACATAAAGAGCATCAACATTTGATTTTTTATAATAGCCATCAGAAATATTGTACAAAATGCCTTTTTTTAACAATTTAGGTACTCAAGCCGCTTTTAAAGCTTTTAATTTACATTCAATATCAACAATTGAGAGTCCACCTTTTGCAAATCTACCTAAAGCAAGTGTCTATACTATACATGATTTACCAAATAACGTTAATTTTCATCTTATCCAGGATTCAAAAAGTCTTTCAATATCGTGATCAATTTTCATCCAGTTTTTAGTATAGCATTCTTCCTCATCATGTCCATTGAATATCCCCAAGCATCTAACTGCTTTATTCGTAATTTTAATACCATAGAGTTCATTATACAATTTTTTTAATTCCCCTAACAAAATGCATTCTGTTTTAATGTATGTTTACTTTTGATCCCGCATGTTTACAAATTCTTGTTATTTATCCAAAGTTCGCTTTATTGATATTTCGTCTTTTAAAGCTACAGTCACGTCTGCATACTGGATGTTTTTAATTTCGTGATTATTAAATGTTATGCTTTTCATATCATAATCACATTTTATCTTAATAGCCAAAAGTTCTGCGACAATGAGGTACAAGAGAGCAGCAATAGGACATCCTTGCCTAATGCCTCTTGTCATTTCGCCGGTTGTAGAAAGCCAGCCGTTGTTTTTCATTTTAAACATTGGATTTGTATATGGAATATTTGCCCACTTTATAAAACTATTGCCAATTTTAAATTTTTGTAAGACTTGGAAAAGAAAATTCCATTCAACCGAGTCAAAAGCTTTTTCAAAGTCTAAGAAAATAAAATACCATCTGAATTTTCTCTTTCACAGTATCCAAATACGTCTAGTGCCAATCTAGCATTTTTGCCGATATATCTTCCTTTTAAGTATGCAGTTTGATTTTGTTAATTAACTTAGATAATATATTTTGTAATCTTTTTGCGAACACATAGCCAATAATTTTGTAATCTATGTTCGTTAAACTTATTGGTCTATAATTTATTTTAATAATCTCTTTCACCCTTTTTGTAAATATAACAGACAGTTTCTGTGTGTAAGACAATTCACCTTTATCAAAAATATCATTTAGGGCTTTGTAAAAGGAGGGCCCAGTTTTTCCCAAAAACATTGATAACATTCACCAGGAAGACCATCTCGTCCAGGTGATTTTTCTTTTTTCATGTTATCAACAGCTTCCTTAAACTCTTCATATGTTAGAAATTTTTCTAGCAATACTTTATCTTCTTCACTTATTTTAGGGATATCATATATCCCAGATAAATATTTTTCTATTTGTTCGTTTGAAATGACTTTACTCGTATATAGATCGCAATAGAAAGAATGCATTTCATCTAAAGTGGCTTTAGTTTTGCTGATTTTGTTCCCTTCTCTTGTTTTTATTTCTTTAATTATGTTTTAGGATTGGTTGCACTTTTCTACATTAAAAAAAAATATTTTAAATTTTTTCTACACCTCCTCAATCTATTTAATTTAAGATCTTATCTGCGCGCCTTTAGATTTTTTTTGTCTTATTCCGCTTCTAAAGTTTTCATTCTTTAGTAATCAAAATTTTCTATATTTCTTCTATTATCTTCTATTTCGCAATAAATAGAGAAATCTTTAACCTTTCGTTTAATCATCTCCCATGATATTATAGGGCTTAAAGAAAAGTCTATACTCTGAATAATGTCTAAAATACCTTTTTTGCTTTTTTTTCATTATCGAGCTAGGAAACATTATGTTTCCAATATCCGGGACCTTTTTTTCGTTTTATCGATATGAAAACTAAATTTGAAGTATCTATGGTCACTCATTCGACTTCCGTTTGAATGAGTACCTGGAATTTTTCTAATCTAAATATCTGCTATGCTATAATAAAAAGAATCATTTATAAAAACATAATCTATTCGACTTTTAGGGTCATTTTTGCATCACACCAAGTGAAACCTGACATACCTGGATTTTGTTTTTTTTCATATATCATTCATCCATGTTATAATGCCTTATCAAATCTTTAAGATAATTTACACTGTTATCAGCATTATCAATATTGCCTAACTGGCAGTTAAAACCTCCATATAGTATAATATTTTCGTTGACACAACTTTTTGAAATAAAAGTCAAGTTTTTTGAAATATTCACACCTCTTACTACAATGTAATCCATTAGGTGCATATATATTTACTATTGTAAAAATATTACCGTCAACTTCAAGATTTATCCAAAGTTTCCTACCATCAATAGACTTTTTGACATTTTTTGTCCGAATCAGATGCGATATCACTTTTGAATAAAGTGTAGAAAAAATATTATATAAACGTTTACGTTTTCATTTTCCTTAAAATACGGGAAAGACTATTACATATATACGCCTGCGTAATGCATTGTTATTTTTTTTTATAATAAAAATGTTCGTATTTATTCAAAATACATACCTGGAAGTTGTGTTTCAGGGAGACATGTAGGGTCAATGTCACTTTCACATATTACAATCCACTTATTTCTAATTTTCTCTCCGACAGGAACTTGCCGACCTTTGACGATATGCAAGCATGTATCGATTTTTCCCAACAATTTTTTTACATCATTTTCCCACTTTTGGGCTTCTTGGGGTATAAATATCAAATCCACCTCAACTATGTATAAATATTGAATATTAAGTCATTCATAATTAGTAAAGGAAATGAAAAAATGCACAAATTTGTTTACGTACATCTGTTTATATACTAATATAACCTTTGCAATCCAAAATTAAATTAGTTGAAAAAATAGAAAACCATAATTAATAAAGATGTACCTTTTAATGTTGTTACATCATCAACATAAGGTACAGAATCAGCAAAATACATGTACCTCCAGTTTTAAGGTATCCACCCAATATTAGCACCAGATTCAATGGAATTGAATACATAAAAGATATATATGGGCTGAATACTCAGTACAGCAAAATTCGTTTAGCACAAACACAGATATTGCGAATTCACGGTTATATTGATGTTATCTTGGATACCCGCCTAAACATATGTAACGAAATCCTAATACGAAAATAGCAAATTATTGATATATAGCAAAGTAATTTCATAGGTCCCGGTGACTTCGTTTTAACCGATTTTTACTTTTCATGTTGTAGGATCAGTATGTAAAGGTGAGTGGGCCGTG
Organism: Saccostrea glomerata; assembly: GCA_003671525.1. Classification (NCBI taxonomy): domain Eukaryota; kingdom Metazoa; phylum Mollusca; class Bivalvia; order Ostreida; family Ostreidae; genus Saccostrea; species Saccostrea glomerata. The sequence continues at coordinate 1,506,337 of PRKT01000071.1, forward strand.
TCATAATTATCTAACTTTTCCTGTCCTTGAAAAGTTATTCCCATTTGATTTTAGTAAATGAAAATTAACTCTGGGAAAAATCTACCGGAAAAAATTAATTTGCATTTGCTTTTATATTCCTAATGATAAAAAAAATCTTTCCATCGCAGCATTTATTGATATGCCAAGCATTTATTATTTCCCTACAGCTTAAAGCGCAGGGGACTTTATGTTTCCTCTAAGTCTGTTTTTCCGTCCTTCTATCTGTACCCATGTACATGTGTATGTCTGTCACTCTGTCATGCTTTTTTTAGCAGTTTTTTTCCCCTGAAAGCTTGCAGATATTCAGCTGATTTTTGGTATATGAGTGTATGTTGATAAGATACAGAACAATTTCAAGTTTTTTGACGGAATTATTGCATTTTTGTCGTGGTTTAAGATAGGGTACGTGCTGCACTAAATAAATGATCCAAACAAGATTGTCATGTTTAAAATAATTGATGTCAAGAGAATAGGGGATCCTGTTAGTGGGGCATGTATTGCAAATGTAATACTCTCAGAATTTTGATTTTATTATCATTTTCTAAAATTTACTTCCATCGACATCAATTTGATGCAATTTTCAATTGTTAATTTCTGCTTAGGTAATAATTCTTTTTTTAAAAATGTTTTTGTTATATTTTTTTCTACCCTAAATTACCTTGAAATAATATATGAGTATTTCATTACCAATTGATATTTTTATCATAATAAGGGTCTGATACCTTAAACATCAATGTATACAAGTCATTTAGAAATCGCCGTTGTAAATTAAAAATTGTAAGCATGTAATGAAAATAGATAATCAATAAAAATTATGATATATAACATGAAAAGAATTATTGAATCCATTAAAATATGACTAAACATTTTTACTGAGTTAAGACAGATCTTTCATAGTTTATTAAAAAAAACATTGAATTAAAAAAAAACCTAGGTAGCCACATAGGACAAATAGGTCCTTAACTCAATTACAATTTTCATAATTATTATTCTCATCTCTTACATGGATAAAAATCAGAAAAAGTTAAATAATACTCACTAAATTTTGATTTAGTTTGTCCCATTTTCTTTATCCTAATTGTTGAAAAAAAAAACAATACAAATAAGATTTTTTTATAGTCATTAGCAGAAAACATATACGTATTTTGGTTTAATCTAATAATTGAAATTTGAACTTTCTTGAATGAATAGCATTATTACTGACGACTTCTTATACAAACATTTCTCACGATAATTAATGTCCAAGCTTTTTGAAATCATTGTCAGCTGCTTTTTCACTAATAATTGATATTCAAAAGATACTTCAGTTTCTGATTGACAATTTCTTATAAGTTTTTCGGAGACAAGGTTCTCCAATTGTCCATTGGAATTCCCCTGTGAACCATTAGCGCCCCGTTTTCTGCAGACCTATGTTTGTATTCAGAAGAAGTATTTGTAAAAAATCTTAGAAATGAAAAGAAGAAAACAGATACTGTGACCTTCAACCCGACATTTAGATATGACGACGACCTATTGTCAATATAAATAATAAAATATTGTCTCATTTAAATTAATTATCAATGCTTAGTATTTTCATTTTCAATACGATATATCTTAATGTTCTTGAAAAAAGATAGTGTAGTTAATAGTTAATAGTAATATAACAACCAAGTGTTATGAAAAACGAGTTGATTTTAACTTTTCAATTGTCAATTATCTTCGCCCTTAGTTTATTCGATAAGCAAGAGCACGTGACCCAACCTCTGATGTTTCGGGAATCCGTGTTAGCTCTGCTCCTATTTTGTATTGGTTTTTTTTTTGGACTTTTGAGCTTGAACACTCTTCGTTATCTCCATATGTTTCATACATTCATGTATGGCTTGCTTCTTTCAAGTTATTTTTTCAAGTTGTATGCATTACTTTTGGATTGTAGTGTTCCAAAGATGAGTAGAACTTTACGTTTTTTTAATAGATATGAAAATTTCTTGGCAATCGTTTTCAGAAAATCTAACCAAATTCATCATTTCGATCTTCATCATTTAGAAATGAAAGTATCATTACAAGTTAGCAATAAACTATCTAAGTAGAGAAATTTGTGCAAATTTCTTCACAAGAATATACATGAAAATTGACTTTTTAAAATAATAATGGTCGTATCAACCTGACCAAACCCTTTATACTGGTCACCAGATAATACCGCACAACAAATATGCATTTCATTTATACGAAAGCTCATTGGTCTCATTTTCGTACGTTAAAAGATAAAAATTTCGCGATATAACGCAAAACTTTCGCGAATAAACGCGTAACCTTCGCGAATAAACACGAAACTTTCGTGATATAACGCGAAACTTTCCCGATATAGCGCGAAACTTTCGCGTTATTTTGCGAAGTATATGCATACAATAATTTTTTTTCGGGAACCTTGATCTTGACAGACAGGTAAGAACATGAACACTGACATGATTTTTTCATGAATGTATTAATAAATTATCATTTCCTTAGAAGATGTTCTGGAAAAATGATGCGAGAATGGTTCGAGAATAGGATAGACTAGTCATCGAATGTTTTTTTAAGTGTACATTATGTGTATTTAATTGATAAATATAAATGGATATAATTGTTAATTCGAAATCGATCGAGGTGGAGGGATCTAATTTTTATTAATTTTTCTCCAATATTTATAAATCTGAGGGGTTATTGAAACGTTTGTGGACTAGCGCCATAAATCAAAACTATTAAGGATCTACAACAAACAACGAATTTTTACACTTTGAATTAATTGTCAATGTTTTCGTAAGCAACGGAATGACAACGTGGTGCAACCTCAAAATACGATGTCGTATTTCTACTGTGAATCTAGCTAAGATAAATGAATTTCACATCCAATTTCGACATAATTGACAATTTTATCTTTAGTATTTTGTTAATTTTCTGAGATCTTAATCTTAACACTTTTATTTCAGATTCTCTTGAGGGTGTAGAAAAGACGTCTGAAAGGGTTGGATTCAATAGCAAGAAAACCATGTAGCTTGTGATGGACCTAGATCAAAATGGCCTTTTGCTTTTCTTTGTAAAGAATAAAATAAATCACAAAATCAAACGAAAGTTAAGACTTTTGCAAATGTCTTGGTTAAATAGCAAAAGTTTCGCGTTATAGCGCAAAAATTACGCGTTATATCGCGAAAATTTCGCGTTATAACGCATAAGTTTCGCGTTATATCGTGAAAGTTTCGCACTATAACGTGAACGTTTCTCGCTAATTCTAGTGAGTTATACGTACGTTATAACGCCAAAGTTTTGCGTTATATCTCGAAACTTTCTCGATATAACGCGAAAAAAAAATTTTTTTTTTTAATCTACGAAAATGAGATCAATGGGCTTTCGTACGTTTATATTCATTCCAGTGATAGTTAAAATAGGTTTCAGTTTAGTTTGCAAGAACAAAACATTGTTTCAGCATAAAGCTTTGTCAAGGGTCATTATCTCGGATTGATTAACAGAGATAAAAAAAAAGCTATTTCACATGAATACAAAAGGTTTCGTACATTGATATTGATCAATGCTTTTATGGCCTGTGTAGACGAAGTCGAGGATTTTTTTTTAGCATAATACATGTAGTGATGCAATAACGCTTACTCCCAAACTTTTAATATTAAAAAAAGGACGTTATATAAAAATTTACTTCTCGTTAACAAAGGATAAAAGTGTGTAAAAACAGAAACATGCCTTAATGAAGAATTTACTTTCAATTTTACACTAAATATTAATTAAATGATTTTACCTTGAATAATGTGTTTATAACCTCCAAGGATACGTCTAAACAATACAATTGCACATGCGCAAATTGATTAATATTTTACAGGCAGTAACATTAATTGTATAACGCAAGGTCAGAAATTTACCACAGGACAACATTTTTGACTAACTTTGCGACGACACCAATATATCTTATTGCAATACAAAGGTAAGGTTTTTTCCTTTGAAATATGTTTTATAATTTATTTTCCTTTTCATAAAAAATGAAAATATTGATTTTATTGTTTAACTCTTGTAACGAGTTTTGGCCTAAATAGAATTGCAAAATACATGTATAGCATTTTCGAACAATATTGTAAATAACAATAATATAATTTATATACAAAAAGTGATGAAATATGAAAAAAAGATATTTTTCTGACTTTTTCCTTTCTCCTTTTTTTAAATTTCATTTTGACGAAGATAATTTATTTCTGCCTGGTTCTGCTTGACTTCATATCCACCTAAAAGTATGGATGATGTAGTGTACTTGTAAAAAAAAATGCACAAAATATCAATTAAAAGATATGTTGGATTGTCCTTTACTGGTTGATTGCTTCTGTCGTTAACGAAGACGTAAATTGTCTCTTTAAATGGTTACCAACCCCTTCAATCAATACAACTCAATCAATTTTGGTTATGCAATAATGCAAATCATGGTTTGAATACAAAACCTGATTATAAATTTAAACCCTCCATTTATAGATTTTTTATAATAGTCAACAATTAGTCCAAACATTTCATTTCAAAGTAAAATGATCAAGATTACATCATGAAAAGCCCCTTTGCATATCAATGCTTTTCAGTGATTCATGAAAAAAAAAACATTGATAAAATATAATGGGTTAAAATTTGATATCATGACGGTTCTAAACTTTTTAACAAAAGCGTTTAGACGCTATTGAAATTAAAATGAAATTAAGGGAAATCAAATATTATTTATAAAGCACAATTTACAACAACTCTTAAACAAAAATAACTGTCCTAAGAGTTGTTGTAAATTGTGCTTTATAAATAATAATAAATTTCATTACAACATGTATTGGTAGCAATCCTCGGTTAAAACTAATGTCCAAATAACTGTATCTCACTTTTATTCTCAATGACCGTGTAGTGTAGGGCACCGCCGCGAGAATTCCATCGGCATCGAAATCAAGTTTCTAGACTTGCCTAGATAGCCGAGCGGTCTAGCGCGCTGTTTCTGCACTGCTAGGAGACAGATTCCGAAGGTCGAGAGTTCAACCACGGGCTGGGGCGGAAGTGGGTATCCATGTAAAAGTGAATTTCTTTGTGCTTTCTATATTAATATTTCTTTACTTAGGGCAGTTATGTTAGTTTAAGAGTTGATGTAAAATGCGCTTTATTATATATATATATATATATATATATATATATATATATATATATATATATATATATATATATATATATATATATATATATATATATATATATATATATATATATATATATATATATATATATATATATATGTATATATATACACGTAGTATATATATATATATATATATATAATTATTTATTTATTTATTTATATATAGAATAAAAAAAACTTTCAAACACTTTTTTAAATATTTCAACCGTGTTACTGGCCTTCATCAGTCGTGTTTATTGAAATGCATAGCAACTCAACAACAAGAAAACATTGATGTAGCTATCAATTGTCGCCCGGGAAATATATAAAGTAAACAATGAAAATGAGTCTTGATTAACAAACCGCTTCGATATGTGTAAAAAAGCATGCGTCTAATTGATGGAGATTAAAAAAAAACATGATTTGCAAAAACGATACCATTTTAAACTTGATCAATTCCTCAAGTAAATGTTGGCTGCATAAAATATAAATTGAAGTTAGACACACGCATCATTTATACTACAGTATTTAAAAATGTAGAAAGAGCCATAGCACATTTGATAGTCACTTTCGCCTACAGTAGGGGTGAATTTTTAAATACACCTTTTTACCAATATTCTGTCTCACAATCTTAGTTTATACATGTCTTGACTCAAATAACACAATAATTAAATTAAAATGTCTGTATTTCATTTATATGATAAATCTGAAAATCACGAAGTTTGTATGGAACATATAAGAAATGGTAAGGTATGCACCTAAAAATTACAAACTGTTGCCAAAGACCACCTTTAACCAGAAAAAACAACAATTGAATCGTTTTCTATTGATATGATGGTTTTTAAAACCAGTTAAATTATTTTTGTTAAAGGTGGTCTTTATAATGAAAATGATAGAAATATGTAATAAATTTTCCTTCTAATATTTACGTCAAGATTTATCAGGTTGTCTCAATCTTTCCCGTATACCAGAAAAGTCTTCGTGGCACAGTGGTAAACGTGCTGGATTTTAAATTTTATGATCCCAAGTTCGAGACCAACATTTTCCCTTTCGTCTTTTTTTTCTTAAATTGGTTTTTTTCTGTTTTACACTTTGGTTCTCTCTCCTTTTTCATTTTTTTTGTAATAAAATTCATAGTAAAAAGATATTCTAACTGCCTTAGCCTGTAGCCTATTAAAGTTTTAATAGTTCCGCATAAATGATTTGTTTACATTCGGTTCATTATTGCACGAGATACCCACTCTCTACATGTATTCCTGGTGTCGAATAACGAAAACTGCAAGTAAACGCAAATGCAGCGAGCAAAATGCACAGTGTGTGGAAGGCAAGTAAAATCAGACCAAGGGAGAAAAATAACTGATAAACAATTTGATTTCTTCAAACACAAATGTCAAAATATCACAGCAGAAGGAATTTTATGTAATCCATGCAGAATGAGTTGTTATAGTACGAACAGACAGTTAAAATCCCCGAATAACAATTTGCCAACAACGGTTTATGATATGATTGATGAGAGAGATCGGGAATCAAATGATAGTAACGTCGTTACACAAAAAAACCCAAATAATCACAATGATCTTGTCACTATTCCTATAACGTCCTTTGGCAGTTCACACAATAAATGTGTAGTGTGTAGAGTGAGAAACAAACCATTTGTGTGCATTGGTGCGCCTGCACGTTTAGAGGTGTTCATAAACCAGGAGGTGCTGTTAAGTGAAGGCTCAAGGTGTTGTAAAAGGCAAATGGTCGGCAAAATGTTGAAGAAGGGTGCTCATATAGACACAACAAAACTTGAAAATAAGACATCTACAATGCCCTCTTCGCAAATAGCAAAGCTATTAAATGACTTAAGAAATAATGCCGCTTCATCAAAATCAAAACGTCTCAGCTTCGACGACCTTGAAGGGTACACGGACGATGACCTCTACAATATGACAGGCCTGACGAAACATCAGTTTGAAGTCCTAGTTGAGATGGTTTCTTCAATAAATAATTCCAAATTAAGATCTCCGATATTAGCCATCGGGGTATTGCTTCTAAAACTGAGAACTGGGTTATCTCAGGGGTAAGAATGAATAGCTATTTTGCACGAATTACCACAAGTGTTAAAACTTACGGTATTATGGAAATTTACTTTGTATAAATCTTTGTTGTAATAAAGGTTAATACACATACATGTATATTCCTTTTCAGACTGATTGGTACGCTCTTTAATTTTTGGAAGTAAGCAACGACAAATATCTCGATACATTCTACAAGCCAGACGTGCTCTTTGCATAGATTTTGTTCCTTACTTTCTCGGATTTAATCCCATTTCAAGAGAAAAAATAGTTGAAGATCACACAACCTATTACGCTACACAAATATTCAGCCACTTTCTTTCAGATTCTGTTATATCCATCATGGATGGGACATACATATATATTCAAAAGAGCGTCGCTGTTTCAGCCTCCATAAACACAGACCATTGGTTAAGCCAGTGGTTATTACAGCAACCGATGGTTACATTATCAGTATACTAGGGCCTTTAATGGGAATAACAATGACGCCTCAATTCTAAAACATTCACTTAAAACGAACAAAGATGACATGTTGTACTGGTTTAAGAAAGATGATATCATAATGCTTGACAGGGGATTTCGCGACTCTATTGAGTTCTTGAATAACATTGGGTTTAATACAAAATTCCCCGCCTTTCTTGGTTCTAAAGAGAAACAATTTTGCACTGAAGCTGGCAATGAATCCAGACTTGTCACAAAAATAAGATGGGCTGTCGAGTCTGATAATGCACGTCTTAAGAGCTGGAAATTCCTTGATCGAGTTGTTTGCAATCGTGATATTCCCCACGTAAAAGAAAACATAAACATTGTAGCAGCTTTGTGTATCTGTTTCAGACCACCGTTGCAGCCATTTTGTGAATCTCACTGCGATATTGCTCGAAAAATGGTAGCGCGTTCTTTGTTTCCCAATGAAGTACAACGCGAAGTTCTCTCGGATGTGACATTGAGGGGGCACATCTCTAAATAGCAAAATCTTGAATCGACAGAATTCTTCTTTCCGTACTTAAGTGACGATTATTTGAGGTCAATCACCTTTGGTGTTTATCAGCTTTCGCAAGCACCTCACTATGCTGATCAACATTTAGGTGATGGCTTACTAGGCATAAAGGTTCACAAAACACAATCAAACTACGTAAGAGGAAAAATTCAGTCCAGACATACCTCCTCCAGAAGATACAAACTGTGGATTAAAATTAATATAGATTCGTCAGAAGATCCTGTCGTTGGTTGGTATTGCGAGTGCAAAGCTGGTGCACGCACAGTCGGATGCTGTGCCCACGTAGCAACTGTTATATGGTATTTAAGCAAAGGCAAGCACTCGAATTACCAACCAAAGTCAGATCGTCTGACGAAATATATTAAAGATGCTGCAGCCAGTTGCGAAACGGACAGTGAACTGGAGTTAGAGTCCACGTAATTATAAAATGGACAATCATGCATTCATATGAACAGGAGTTAGAGTACATGTAATTATAAAATGGACAATTATTTGCAATGATATATGAAACTGATGCATTCACATATCAGCTTTAGAACCTTGTACATGAATTAACAAAATAAGAATTGTTTAAAATAGATATATATGTACTGCTGAAACATTATTTTGATTAACTAAACATTAAAAAGGTTGGCCTTCGATCGAAATGACAAGGTATATCTATAAATAGAAACCAGTGTTTTCCTTTTAAATTGTCGAGTAGGCCGTTTTATCGGCAAGGCAGCTATGGCTCTTTTCAATTTTAGGATATTAAACATTAACTGTGCAGAGTACGTTTTAATCCGAGAAGTAAAATTCGATGTTCTAAAAAAAAAAGGGAACTGTCGTTGTATCGATAGTAAATGATAAGTAACTTTATATATAAAATGTGAAAAATATATATTTTTACAGATTCACTTCATGGAAGTAAATATATTATGCATCTCGTAATTTATAAACGGAAAGAACCTTCTGATTAACAATCTTTTCAATGTTTAGAAATCCTTTATTTCTGCATAACTACTCCGACCCAAATCCCTATGCAGAAGGATAAAACGCAATCCCCATACACCAACACTTAAACTCATATGTATAGAGCAACCCTAACAAAAAAATACTATAGTAAACTATAGTTAACTATAGTTTACTATAGTTAACTATAGTACCAAAGTTAAAACTTTGGAACTTTGATTTACTATGGTGAAAACTTTGGAACTTTGATTTACTATGGTGAAAACTTTGGAACTTGAATTTACTATGGTGAAAACTTTGGAACTTTGATTTACTATAGTAAAAACTTTGGAACTTTGATTCACTATGGTAAAAACTTTGGAACTTTGATTTACTATAGTGAAAACTTTGGAACTTTGATTTACTATGGTAATAACTTTGGAACTTTGATTTACTATGGTGAAAACTTTGGAACTTTGATTAAGTACTATAAAACCCGTGGAATTATGGTTTTGATTCTCATTTTGTACTTTTTATGAATAAGATTTATTACAGCTTCGATTGACGATTTAAAAACCCGAATCGTCCCCTAAAAGAACAAAGTACAAGAAATGAATTTTAATGAATAAATTGTCCTTGCACCGATAAATAAGCAATATTTATTATTATTTATGGAGAAAAAAATACTATAAGATAAAAAAAAAAACCCGTCATTTGAATCAAGATATTTGCTTTTTTAACATCAGTCAACATGTTTTTCTACCGTTCGATGTAAATAATGCATTTAAATAAATAACTTTGCATATTTAAATTGAGATGAACAACAAAAATCAGCCCAAACAAACCACAATCATCACCTTTAAAACAGATTAATAATTAAAAAAAAAACTTATTAAAAACATACAAAAACTTTAATACTTTGATATGAACTTTGGAACTTTGATTTATAATGGGAAAACTTTGAAACTTTGAATAACTATGGTATAAACTTTGGAACTTAGATTTACTATGGTGAAAACTTTGGAACTTTGATTTACTATGGTATAAACTTTGGAATTTTGATTTACTATGGTCAAAACTTTGGAACTTTGATTTACTATAGTACTAACTTTGGAACTTTGATTTACTATGGTGAAAACTTTGGAACTTTGATTTACCATATAAGCTATAGTAAAAACTTTGGAACTTTGATTTACTTTGGAAAACTTTGGAACTTTGATTTACTATAGTGAAAACTTTGGAACTTCGATTTACTATAGTTAACTATAGTAAACTATAGTTAACTATAGTTTACTATAGTATTTTTTTGTTAGGGAACCCTCTATAGTCCTCCGGGCTGCAATGAACAACGTATTATGACGTCACAATGAAGATAAAAATTGAGAGACAACGTCATGCAATAAAATTGCGCCAAAAACATCTGAAAATAATGTGAGAGCAAAAATTGTACTTGTATTATCAAAATTTTTATCATACAGAATAAAATACTAGAATACGCGGTTTATTACAAAGTTCATTTTAAAGTATATATAAATATTTACATGTATCTATATAAAAAAAATCACGATACCACACAAATGTTCATAAATGCAATTCAAAGACAGAAGTGTTCTTTGTTGATACCAAATGGTATCTAAGTGTTTAACTTTTTCTTACAAAGATTTTCTCTATATCTGCGGTAAATGTCATTCTTATACAGTTTTTCAATGCCTATTATATTATAATCTTCTACACTGTACTGTATATACATCTGAATTAAAATGAGTAGCCACAGGATCATTTGTTTCCTTTCTAATTAAAGACAAATTCAAAACATGTCTTTGATATAAACTATCACCAGTTTCTCCCACAAACACTATTTTGTCACACTTTTTACAAAAATTTCCATAAACAACATTCCTTGATTTACAATTAATATAATTTTTCACTTGAAAAGTGTTTCCGTTATTATCGTCAAACTGGTTGGTTTTCATAATAAATTTACACGAAATACATTTTTTAGCACCACATAGCTCACATAAATTTCCTTTTTTAAAAAATAAATAAAATAAAATATCTTTCAAATTTTTGTCTCTTTTATAAGCAATGATTGGGGTCTTTTTGAACGCGAGTTTCAGGCGATCGGAATTTTCAAGAATTGTTTGTCTTTTCTTCAAAATGTTATGAATATTCGATAATCCTTTTGAATAGGTGAACACAAGGAGAACACGGTCGCATCGCGTTTTATTTTTTCTATAATTAAGTAGATCCGAGCGATTGAGTTTGTCGACTTTGTAAGTTGTTTTTCTACTTCGTTGCTAGAATATCCTCGTTTTCGCAAGTTCTTTTTCACTTTATCACGTTGGCTCTGATAGTTTTCCTCTGTAGAGCAAATACAACGTGCTCTTAGATCAAGGTGGTACGGAATCGAACTTTTTGTAGATTCGGGATGGCTGGAGGTTTTGTTAAGGTACAGATGTTTGTCAGTTGGTTTGCTGTAAAGATCTGTTGTAAGAAATCCGTTATCCAGAGAAATAGAAACATCAAGGAAATCTGTTTTTGTTTTTGAAAACCGCAGGTCAAGCTTTATGTTGGGGTGAATATTATATTTATATTTATATTTATTTCAGAAGTCCATGACTTCACAGTGGTCGGTGGTCGGTATTGTTGTATAGTAAAAATAATTAAAAAGAAAACACGTAGAAAAGAGACAACTTTTGGCGGTTTTTTTTTGTGTTTTTTTTTGTGTTGTTATTGATCTATGCACTTTATCATGCTGGAATTAAACTTCATTTCTTTTATTAGATGGAATATCTCAGAAATCTTATAGGAAATCCAAGTGAGTATCAAAAAACTGAATAGCACTCTTCAAATTGTTGAATGTTATACCTAATGAATAGTTAGAACTAAATTTATGTATTGCATATTATTTGAAGGAATTCAAATTGTACATTCAATAAGAAACCTGTTTTTATTAACAGTTATCATAAACTTAGAATAAATTTTTTTTTTCATTCTTTACGTAAATTACATTTAAAAGGGGAAAGGAACTTCAAGGAATCAAATAAATAAAAAACAATAACTTTTTGTCACTTTTCACAAATCTTTGAGAGGGACCCAGTTAGTTATGCTTTAGATTTTTTTATTGAAACATTACTTTCTTTTGCAGAATTGGAAGAGCATGAGAGAGAAATTAGAAGACTTGAAGGTTCGATCTAAGCTACCAATAAAATCAATTTTACATTTAGTTTTGAAGGGATGAACTGGATTCTTGCTTATAAAAATAGTTTTTGTAAAAAAGTTATGTTTTTTTATTTAAAAGACTCAAAATGGTTATAATGATGCATACTTTCCTACAGAAATAGTAATGTATTGCATTACTGTAAAAAAAATATATAGTAATGGTAATGGTAGTACTATGCCCCAATTTTTGAAGTAATTGTAAAATTATGCATCACTTTAAAATGTAATTCGCCCAAGCCTGATTTGTGAATAATTTCAGTTTTCAGATCATGATATTCGGATACAAGAAAAAGAACAAACAATACAAAGATAATTAATTATGATCTTGAAAATATTCGAAAATACACAGAAAAGTAATTAATTTAGTAGTTTTACAACTAGGAAAACTGTATCATATAGTTTTTCAACTAAAAAAATTACTTAACCCCTTCACTTCCGTACCGGTCAAATTGACCGGTGGCGCGTTAAAACAAGACTTTGCGAAAATAAGATCTCTGTATCTATTTTATGCTAACATGAAGTTATATAAACTATATATCATCTTTTTGGAAATTTTCTCTACTTTTAAAATATCTAAAAAGATTATGTCTTGATTGCCGGTATTTAATCGATTTTACGTTGTGAAGACAAACGTGACTTTTTGAAAATGGCGAAATTTTCCAAAGCAATTGCCGTTTTTCTAGACGATTGACATTTTTTTCCTGATTAACTTTATAAAGAAAGTATGGTATATTCTTAAAGCATATTTTCTCTGCTTTTAAAATATGTAAAAATTATTGTTATTACTTTAAAGTATATTTTAAAAACAAGAATTTTCTTGCACTTATGTGTTTTTTCTCGATTTTATTCGTATTGTTTAAACAAAGCTCAGTTTTACGTTTATTTCTGTGTTGAAATAGGGAAAACAAAATAAAGCTGGTAAAGTTAGAGAAAATTTCCTTTCCAAGAAGCCCTTACAGGCCTTCTTACGCTCAGTATTTTCTTAATTACGTTAATTTGAATTTGTGACCTTCGCATAGTTTTTATGGAAAAATCGGTCAATATTTACATTTAACGTCAAGGTCGATATTGTAGCGTCTTACTCGAAACAACAATTTTTTTATAAGACTTTTTTGACCATTTAAATATATTTTTTACTGCAATAAATGCATAATACAAAATTATAAGATTTCAAAATACAAATAAATACTATCGTTCTGCCTTTTGTGAAGTGAAATGTTAATTTATTCATCTACATGTAATGATGTATATTTCATGTAGCCTGATAAAATGTTGATAAAAATTGTAGATTCCCTAAACGTCGATCTTTACTATAAAAAAAATTAGATTTTTAATATTGTTGTATCTTGTTATACTGTATACTTAATTTGCAATTTAATTATATCTATATTGGCACGCAATTTAACAATACAAAAACTCGCATTTATAAATAAATACGACTCATCACTGTATGAGTTGATACGAATTGAAATAACCACGTGTTTCCGCTGTGGTGTAAACAACATGATGGTGATCCGAATTTTTTTATCTGAACGTCAATTTTCATGATTATTTCACGACGAATATCATCACATCAGAGAATCAAATAATACGGACATGCCTTTGGTATTAGCAGGTGAGAATACATGTATATTGACTAAATATTTTAAGTTTAAAACGCATTAGTTCACGTTCAAAAGAAAACTAAATGTACACATGTACTAGATCTTCATGTTTCAGTGTGCATATTTCGTATCGTTCAGCCAATTTTGTGTTGCTTTTGAACTTTGATGCTTTTGACAATCACTCATAAGTTCAAAGTAAAATCAAAGTTGCCATAATAATGGATAGTTGTTTTCAGTATGTGTGTACCAGTGTGTACATATACCACTTTCACATTGAATTTTTAGGGTGCTGGCACCATATGCAACAATACTTTCATCTGTGAATACCCACTTGCTAAGCCCACCATGAACTACGAAGGCCAATTAGGCCTAATATGTAAGGACACCAATGAACAGGTAAATTTTTGTTTTGGTATTGAAAATTTCTGTATTTCTAAAATTTCAAAAATAGATAAAGTTAAATTTCATTTGTGTCATTCTCATGATATTACATTCATACAAGATTATAAACATTTGATTTATATTTTGAAAAATTAGTGTTTGAAACACATACTGTGAAATCACAAATTTTCGTGGGGGTTTAATTTTCGTGGTTTTCGTGGTGTGAAGAGACCCACGAATTCATGTCCGCCACGAAATGTAAGATGTGACATACATTACTACTCAACAATACTACATCCACGAAATCAAATCCCCACAAACCAAGAGTTTTCCTCAAACCACGAAAATTTGACACCACGAAAATATGTGATTTTACAGCAATACAGGTGCTTGATTATTCATACAAACACCTTATTTAAACACATAATATCTATTTGAATGAATGCCGAGATATGAAACAAGCTGTTTTTTATAGACTGCCGTTGTATTTCCAATCTGCATAAAGTATGTGGTTAGAATTACCATTTTCTCAATTTTTCAGACTCTTTCCAATTATCCTACATATACATGGGTGGTCAAACTTACTGGATGGTTTATCAACACTCCCATGCTCACGAACAACCTTGCCCCAGGGATTTTGCCCTGAAGTAACATTTGCAGTCAATTGTCTCCTTTCTTTTTACAACCCTGGCAGCCATGCAGGTATGCCATCTATGAAAGCCATGAAGGGACATAGAATTTTAAAAAATTTATAAAAGTAAACCGAGTTCTGGATTTATACAATTAGTTCTCTCGGATTGACAATCTGATGTAACAAATTGCCAATTCATTCTCGCAGATAATCAATTTGTTCCCTCAAATTACACAATCTGTTATCTCAAATTGTATAATTCATTCTCTTAGTAACAAATCAAGATCTCGAATTATTAATTTGTGAAAACGAATTACCGGTATGTAATTCAAGATCTCAAATTATGAATCAAAGGATCAAAGGAGCGAATTAGTAATCCGTAAGATCGGATTGTGTAATTCAAGATCTTGAAATATAAATCGAGGGAACGATTTAGTAATCCGTGGGATTGGATTGTCTAATTCGAGATCTCATTTTTTACTTTGTTGAAAAATTGACGTGTCCCTTCATGGCTTTCGTAGCAATCTAATTAAAATTAGATCTTCCATCCACTGCCAGATTTTTTTATATGTTGCGATAGCATAAACAGAGGTCTGGCTTTAGTCAGATTGCCAAATATGCTATTTGTTTTAGTTCAGTAATTTTACCATGATGGTTTCTACAAGGTTGTTGAATTATCAGTCCTGATACATTGACGTAACAATGTCATTTAACTACTTGAATCACATAATAAATACAATTTTAATTTTAAAAGGAAAATAAAATAAATGTAGTTACTTAAGCATTTTTAATTTAATTTATAAATATAAATTCATATATACAATGACATGTATCTGTTTCAATTTATTTAAAGCAATATGAGCTGCATGTTTGACAT
The DNA here is from genome assembly GCA_003671525.1 of Saccostrea glomerata. Classification (NCBI taxonomy): domain Eukaryota; kingdom Metazoa; phylum Mollusca; class Bivalvia; order Ostreida; family Ostreidae; genus Saccostrea; species Saccostrea glomerata. The sequence goes on from PRKT01000071.1 coordinate 1,522,212, forward strand.
CGGAAAAAAATATTTCAAATGTGTTATTAACTATTTCAATTACAGGAAAATAGAACGTTTATAAACTTCTTTTGTTCATATTTGCAATGGAAGAACTTTTTAGAACCTTAGATTGAAGCAAAATTGAATTATTGTCGTCCTGTACAATAATGATTTCTTATACAATACTGTATATTCGGTTGTACAGAAATATTTCTTCTGACACATTTTTAAACTTTATTTTGGTCTTATTGATCATAATGGTATAGATTACATACAGATTAATCATAATAACACATTTTACTAACAAAATACAATTTTCAAAAATGCAGCTCATATTGCTTTAAATCTTTTACAGGATAGAAGCTGATCACTTGTACTTGACAGCAAATAATAATGTCTTGGACAAGTCAAAGAATTTCCTCCAGTCTTACAGAGAAATGACAGTTGATAAAAGAATGGTGGACACAAAGTAAAAGTGCTCTTCAACATTTTGTTGAAGATTTCAGTCTGATTT
>PRKT01000071.1:1527821-1597652 GCA_003671525.1 Saccostrea glomerata
CCAAGCCACCCCCCCCCCCCCCTTTTTTAAGATTTTGTCAAATCAGTATTTTTTCACAGTTCTCAATACATTTCCTATGTAAAATGTTAATAAAAAGGACCTACATAATGTTTTACCATAATTTTTTTATCAAACCCATTTATTTCAGAAAGTTTATGTATTATATACAGCGTGTACATTATTGTATCCTCATATCCAATGATACCTAGATATCATGAGTAAAAACGTAAATTTAGAAACATGACACAGATCTACCAACAATGTTCTTTATTAGAGTTACGTCCCATAACATTTAATACGTATTCATAATTATGGTAAAAACTGGTTAACTACGTACTTTTTCTGTTATGTAATTTACCTTATTGGAAACAAATTTTCATAAAAACATTGGCATGGATTTATTTTTTAATTTTTTTCTTAGCACAGCCTTATACAGTTATAGGAACTGTTCTCAGCTAGCAATTGTCAATTGCTACGGTAAATTACAGCCTGTTAACCACTATTTACTGCCTGTCCCTGAAAGTGTAATGTACAACAAAGCCATCACCGCTTTTCTTTCTATCTGCAGAGATGATTCTAACCGTTGAACAGCAGTTGAAGGAAGCACGCGCGCTTTTGTTTACCTCTGTTAAATACGTTATATTGGTTTTTATTTCGTAGAGAATTCTACACGGGAGATCACTCTTAATTACAGTTTTATAAGTGAAAAAAAAACATAATATAAACCCTTTTTCTCAAGATAACCGTGACTTGCCAATGTCCTTAATTTAGATTCTTTTTTATGGAACTACTTCAAAATGCAAAACATACCTGTAGTCGAATTTATGATATCTATGTATCACTTTCACAATTTTACCTTGTTTTGTGTAATAATAGGATCTTGTTAAAATAGGTCTAGGAGCATCTTAAAATAGGTCACTGCTAAAGCCCTGCAAAAAAAAACGTGGCATTTATTGAAAGATCGGGATATCTTGTTGAAAGAATGCATTCAACTTAAAAAGAAAATAGACACTGCCAAAAATACTATAGCACTACCATCAATTTACACTACATTCCAACTTGTATGCTGACAACAAATTAGACCTAATGAAAAAATACATAAAATTGTTAAAATTGCGAGTAGAAAACCGTTCTGTAAATATTGAAGGTCATGAATTAATAGGAGGAAAGAAGTCCATGTCCGCGCGAAGGAGGGTTATCACTTTTATTCAAATTTACGAAGATATTCATGACTAACCCGTTTTTTGTGTTTCAAACTCATACGTATAATTTCAAACGTGAGAAAATTTCTTTTATCATGCAACAATTTTACACTTTTTGGGGGCGAATTACTTTTTTCTTTTCTTCTTATTAATATGCCATTATCATCTATTCATTAGTTTTAATGCAAAATTATTATTTATCACGTTATTATATGCTTTCTTTTGAACAGAACAAAGGAGAGAAGGTAAATAGAATTTACTATCATATCGTTTTATTTCTAGAATGTAAATAAGTAGATATGGTTAAAATCTTAATTAAAATAAAATAAGTTCTTTTAAGATTTTTTTGCGAATCATTTATGCATGATGATTCAGGACTTATGATTAACAACATTGATTTTCTTTGATTTTGATTTTTTTTTCAGAAATGAGAAAACAGAGAGGTAAATTTTTATGCTCCGTTCTTAGCTAAAATAGTACATGGAATTACATAATGATGAAGTTTTTATTCTTAAAGCGGTTTTGATATGCAAGATCATGCAATTAGTAAGTTTTAAATTAAGGAAAATTTTGATGCTGCAGGGTTCTCCATTTTTTTTTAGATTTTACTTATTGCAGCGTTAACATGAAGAGCTAACATTTGATAAAATTAAAAAAAACATTTTCTGAAAGGCAGAGGAAATTCTGCTAGATTCAGTCTAACTATTTAACATTTTGAAAGTAGCTTTGCCGTGATTATTTGTCAGATTCTTTAATCGATTTATCGAATTACAAACAAAGAAACTTCAGAATAGTAAAATACTTTTAAGAGTACTAGTTCCTTGAACATGTTGAAAAGCATTTTATTAACATCAATTACATGCTTTCGAAACGATGTTATGTTTAAATTACAATTCTTACATAATTCTGGAGCCGTAGCTCTATAGAAAAGACATATTTGAATATTTATCTAAAAAATTTATACAATCTATTGTCATGCAACCATCAATTAACCGATAGATAGAAGTGTGAAAAAAATGTCTCTCTGTTCCTTCATTCGTTAAGTCCGGCGAGGGTCATGGGGATATTGATTATGCAAGGAGAAGCCTTAGTAATGAAGTGCCCCATACCTTTTAGAATTCAAAGACGGTAGAATTTGTTGATAAAAGATTCAGTTAGATAGAATTTATATGTTTGGATTTTCTAATTAGTGTTTCACAGAATTACTGTGTCGGCAAAATTTGTACTGTGTCACACGCATAATATCTTATATCCTTCAGTTTTTTTCAGATTGACAGACTATTAATTATGTTCCCCAAACGAAGTTGGGGAACATATTGTTTTTACTCTGTTTCTTATTATTATTAGGGCTTTTCGACTTTTGTCGAAAAGACCTATTGTTCTCCCAGAGTTTTCACAAAGCTGATGGCTGTAATAGGGCAGTATTTGAGATCTCATATACATGTACCTGGACGACTGGTTAACCAAGAGCCAACAACGTCAACTACTCATGCATCACAGAGAGTTACTACTGAACTTACTCAGCAACTTAGGCCTGTTAGTAAACTGGCAAAAGTCTCAACTGATACCAACTCAGGAATTAGACTATTTGGGGGCGCACTTCAGTTTGACAATGGGAGCAGTGTACCCGTCAGAACAAAGGTTTCAGAATCTCTCACAAGAAATTGCACAATTCTAGAGATCAACATGGGATTCACGCATACAAGTTTCTCAGACTTCTGGGTTTAATGACAGCATGTATTGATTTAATCCCATTAGCTCGCCTACATATGCGGCCTATCCAGTTTTATTTCCCGTCTTTATGGCAACCACACAAAGACAGTTTGTTTGCCCTGATACCCATCAGTCAAGATTTGGTCATTCACCTAGAATGGTGGACCAACAGAACAAATATATTCAAAGGAGTTCTTCTTTACCAGGAGGAGCCAGTAGTTCTATGGACAGATGCATCAGAGATGGGTTGGGGAGCCCATTTAGACACCCTTTAAATTGCAGGGAAGTGGAATATGTCTCAACAGACCCACCATATAAACTGGCTGGAAATGAAAGCTGCTCAGTTGGCCTTGATGCAGTTTTTGCCCCAGATCAGGAACAAGAGAGTTCTCCTCAGGTGCGACAACTCAACAGTTGTCTCGTACATAAACAAGGAGGGAGGCACAAAATCCATTCTACTCTGTCTTCTGACCTGAGAGATTTTTCAGTGGGCAAAGAGTCACAATATTGTCCTCAGTGCAGCCCACATACCAGGAAAGAGAAACATCCTAGCAGACAGTCTATCCAGAGGTCGATTAGGCATTCGACTGACAGAGTGGAGCCTGAATCAGAATATTGTGAAGAATATTTTTCAGAGATTCAATCCACCGAATATCGATCTGTTTGCGACTTCGGAAAACAAGAAGCTTCAAGTGTTTTGCTCCCCATTTCCAATGGAAGGAGCCTTTGCAACAGATGCACTGAGTGTAAGTAACAGGGATGTATGCATATGCATTTCCTCCTCCAGTTCTGCTCTACTTAGTTCTACAGAAAGTAGCTCAGGAACAGTGCACCTTGATACTGATAGCACCATTTGCACCACGTTGGTCATGGAACCCATCACTCCTGGAGCTTCTCATAGATCATCCAAGAGAGTTACCAGTAATAGCAAGAATGCTGACACAGAAAAGAGGTCAAGTGGTTCATCCAGACCCAGAAAATCTCAGACTAGTAGCTTGGAAAATATCCAACATAAGACAGCTGAGAGAAGGTTTTCTCCATGAGCTCAGAAATACATTGAAAAGAGCAGAAGATCATCAACTAAGAGAGTTTATGATGCGAGACTGCGAGTTTACAAAAGCTGGTGTAGTGAACGATGTGTCAGTCCATATTCTTCCTCTGTAGAAGACATGGCAAATTTTTTGGTATATTTGCATGAAGCAAAGGGATGCAGAGCATCCACCCTTTCTGGTTATAGGGCAGCAATTGCTACAGTCCACAAGGGTTGGAGTAAGAGTACAGTCAGTTCTGAGAAAAGTTTGTCGGACTTGATAAAGGGAATTTTTAATTCAAATCCTTCCATTAGGCCTTGGTTACCTAATTGGGATTTGCCCTCTGTGTTATGAGCTTTGACAAAACACCCGTTTGAGCCCATTGAATCTATAGATTTGAAGTTTTTGACTTGGAAAACTGTATTCCTGGTAGCTTTGTCATCTGCCGCACGAGTGAGTGAAATACATGCCTTGTCTATCAAGGAATCTAATTACAGAGAGGAAAGTACTGGTATTAGACTTCTTCCTAATTTACAATTTTTAGCCAAAACTCAACGTCTTGGTAGGGCATGGAGTCCAATTTTTATACCCAGATTTGACAGATTTGCAACAGAATCAAATGATCTGTTACTCTGTCCATGTAGATGTCCAAAGATTTTGAGAAAAAGAACTAAGGATATAAGGGATCAGAATGAGCCACTCTTTATTACTTATCAAAAGAATTTACATAGGCCAGCAGCTAAAGGCTCTATATCTAGATGGATTGTTTCCCTTTTAAGATATGTATATGAGAATTCAACAGATCTAAATTTGAGAGAAGTTAGAGCTCATGATACTAGACGCTTAGCTTCATCCTGGGCCTTGTTTAATGGATCCTCACTCAGAGAGATTTTACAAGCAGCCCACTGGGCCTCTGAGAATACGTTTACCTCATTCTACTTGAAAGATGTGTCTTGGGGTGATGAGAACTTTGCCAGATCTTCCATTTTAAAGACAATGAAGTGGGCAAAGAAAAAGAACCTTTAGGGTGAGTAGATTTTTATTTACTCTATTCCCTCTTCCTTTAGCTAAAAATTCTGTTAGTTGCTAATTGTTCGATGCAGGTAAGTATAGATACTAAAATAAACTGAGGGTTTTTTAAGGTAAAACCCCTGTTTATAAGATATCTATACTTACCTGCATATTCCCTACCCACCTCCCCACTATAGAGTTTTAGGGGTTAACTTTTCCCTCACATAAACTGAGGTACCCGGATGTGGGGTATTATCTGGATTATTGAACACAGAAGGATAGATAGTTTTCATATTGCCCAATCTTTAAATACGCGATTTTAACTTGGATCTGATACATTTAATCCATTCTGACGAAGTGTCAACGTCTTCTTTAGACTCTTTCATGAATATACAACCCATCGTCTCGCGTAATTTTCAACAGAATTCAATTATTAATGCAATAGATAACGTTGTTTAAGGGGTATGCTGCAGATTCTAAAATAAGAAGACGAGAAGGCACTTCTTCATTAATTATTAAATCATATGTGCAATTTTCAATCCAGTATATATATTTTCACATTGCTGAGAACAACCTAGAGAATAGTGAGTGTAAAAAGAAAAGACTTAACACAACAAGTACAATTTGTGTTAGTATTTAAATGCAACCTTTAATAAATTGATTTCATACAAATTGATCAAATGCTTCACTAAGGATATAGTCACACGCGTGGCGCGGTGGTTAGAGCGTCTGCTCTAGAGTCGCGGAGTAAGGAGTCAATCCTTACATAGCGGGTTCGAACGTCACTGTGGGACGTGCAGATCCGTCCGTCGGATGAGACCGTATAAACCGAGGTCCGGTGTCGCAGTAGGTGCTAGCATGAAAAAAATCCCTCCCTGCTCAATGGTCCTGAGTGCTGGGTGTAGGTTAAAGTTTGTAGCCCTCCACCGGCAAATGGTGGCCGCGTATCCATATGAGTGAAAAATCTCGAGAGGGACGTAACTCAAGTATTTACTTAAACCACGAAAATTTGACCCCATGAAAATATGTGATTTTAGAGTATTTACATGTATATTTATGTTCCCCAAACGAAGTTTGGGAACATATTGTTTTTACTCTGTTTCTTCTTATTAAGGTCTTCCGTCTTCACGGAAGACCTTATAGCTAAGGTCTTCCGTCTTCACGGAAGACCTTATAGTTATTCTATTGTTTCTTTATAATTATTATTTTTTTGACATTCTAATTTTGTGCACGCGATTTCTCGAAGACTACTGGATAGAATTACATGAAACTTTCAGAAAAGATTTGTCGTAACATGAACTTGATCGATCTGAGCCATTTTTTGAAAATTCTTATCTGGTGCCAATTTACGGGACATTTCCTGATTTTAAAATGACATTTTGTCCGTGGTTAATCTCAAGAACGGTAAAAGATATCAATGTGAAACTTTCAGGGATTATAGATCGTGATATTCACTTTCCAGGACGCGAACTTTCGTTTGTCGTCAATACTTCCTGTCGTTAGGAGAAGCGAATTGAAAAAATCGTATTTTCTAACTTTTTTGTTTTCCAATATTTTTCATTTATTTTTGGAATATTAATAGTGACCGTTCTATTGTTGCTTACTATATAAGTTGTTTAAATATTGGTTAATCTGAACTCTAGATATTAATATTTGAAAATCTGAAGCGGGCCCAAGATGGCGGATGTCACAGTCAACTCCGCCATTTCGCGAGTAGGGGTTTATGGAGGCAACTGAGCGTTTGATTAAACCATTCTGACATAAGAATATATGAAATGGAAAAAACTACTTGGACTTTCACGTAGTAGTATGTTGCAATTCACTGTCAAACTTAAAACTTAATTTCCGTCTCACTGCTTACATGTAACTGGGCTAGATACGATATGGTGTGTGTACAATGTTTTAAATATACTTTCTTAACATCGAAAAAAAATAAAGGCGATAAGAACGTTTTATTTAATTAATTTCACTGAAGCTATCACACCTATTTAATACACACTTTATTTACTTAAATCTCGTGTCAATTGAACCAGGGAAGATTTTCTACGGGTCCTTTCGCTATCGCGTCAAAGACTTTACCTGCACACTTGTGTATTGCACAATGGGTTTTCCCCCCGCGTAGTCTATTTATGAGAAAATGAAATGAATATTTTTTAATGTTTGAGGAAACGTTGAACCTACGTTTGCGAAAGTGCTCAGATATTCAAAGATATTTAATTCCTTCTTAATCAAATCAAGAAACTGTTTATACGTGAAATCACCAAAAAGGGGCTTTAACTTTCACCATGAATATCACAGAAAAAAAGAAGAAAGAAAGACAAAGAAATGTTCAAAATCGAGTTTTAATTCCCTTTTCTGTGACGACCGGAAAGAATTGACGACGGAGAAAATGTCAATGGACAAATCTTCAAGTCATGATCTATGATATCTGACACAGTTAACTTTCATATCTTAAGCTGTTCTGGAGAAATGGACTGGACAAAGGTCATTTCCAAAATTTGGTCAATACGAAAATAGTAAGAATACTAGATACGAAACTCGTTGCGAGCAACGAGAGGTCTTCCGTCCGAGACCGGAAAGAAAACGTAAAATCGAGCTGAAAAAGTAAAAATGATTTGCACACGAAGTGCATTGAATACTAGTCGCCAGCATGAAAATCCAACGCGCTAAATATTACGCTATTGGGACCTCTGCTCTAAATCTACGTGTATATATTTCCGAAAAAGTGCTTCTGACTTAGAATTATAAAAGACTTGTCAGTATTCAAAATTTACCATTTACCTCAATAACTTGAATCAGATCTTTGAGACAAGAATGCTAATATTCACTCCATTAAGCGATCTTTCAAAGAATGGATTTCTTGCTTTTGTCTTTTCTATTAGTTAAATATGACACAAGTGTGCAAGAAAAAAAAACAGTGGTTAAGTTTTATACTTCCAATATTCATTGATATTCTTTCTTGAGAAAGCATTACCTATAGCCATAATTTAAGATCTGTTATTCCGTGGTGCACAAAAGATAATAGGTATCGAATTTCATTTGCACATTTAGTCTTTTATTTCCTACTATGAGAACCAGCCAAAACCAATTATAGGAGATGTTAGTTTGACACAGAATTGCAACGTAAATACGACGTGACAATCATAGTTTTCCTTTACATCTAATTTATCCTTATGTTACCTTCGTTCAAGCAAACGCTCGGCTGCCTCCGTAAACCCCTATTGCGAAATATCGGAGTTGACAGAGAGCCGCCATTTTGGACCCGCTTCAGATATCTAGAATATAGATTTATCAATATTCATACAAATTATATATAAGCATTATAAGAAAGGTTTCTATCGACATCTCTCAAATAAATAAAAAATACTGAAAAACAAAAAAGTTAGAAAAATGCGATTTTTAAATTTGCATATCGTTATGACCGGAAGTATTGACGACGCACGAAAAGGCGATTCTGCAACCACAAAGTCATGATCTATCATCTCCAATAAGTCTCCAGTTCATATTCTCACCCATTTTCGATAAAAGTGCGCGACAAAATCGCATTTTAAAATAAAAAAAATTGTCCATAATTTGGCGCCAGAAACAAATTTTGCTAATTTTTCTTCGGATGTAACAACTTCATATAATGACACATATTTTGTGAAAGTTTCATGAAAAACTGCTGAATAGTTTTTGAGAAATCGCCTGCACAAAATTTTGTCAAAAAAAAGAATAATAAGAATAACTAGATGCGTTCTTGTTGCTAGAGCAACAAGCGGTCTTCCGACCGACTTTTCGTTAGAGTTCTATGCAGTGTCATCCATAAAATACTTTTCAGAATGCATTTTCTTCGTTTACGTTTATTTACAGCAGTCTTTCGACATAGATCATGAGTATTACATTATTCCACAAAATATCTTAAAAATATAGCTTTTAAAAATCGGCAAAATCTTCCATACATGTTAAAAAAGGGAGAAAAGTCATATGCAACTGAGAAAAGACAATATCAAAGAAAAATTTTTGCAACGCCCACAGCGGGATTCGAACCCCCGACAGTGTGACAAAATTTTGATTGGTCATATCTTTGCAACAAATGCACGCATGGAAATATCAAAAACATATTAAGAATTCTTATAAGATATTCTATCAACCCTATGAATCCTAAAGAAAATTATTGAAAAACAAAAAAGTTGAAAATTTGGACTTTTTGAATTCACCTCCGTTTGCAACCGGAAGTCAAAACGACGATAAATGAAGGTCGATCAACACATCTACAATCGATGTTCTATCACCTCAGCAAGTTTCAGTTTCATATCTTTTGCCGTTCTCGAGAATTTTTTGCGACAAAATTCCATTTAAGAAATACAAATTTCCCCAAAAATCGAGAACGGAGAAAAATTTCAAAAAAGTGAGGGACACCCCTGGAGATATTGACAAGATGCGTCATCCCTGAAAAAATCATTGAAATTTGTCTACGCACAGCTGAGATATGACCTGTACTATGAAAAGTGGAATAATAATAATAAACTAGAAACGATCTCGTTGCGAGCAACGAGAGGTCTTCCGTCCGATTCCGGAAATATTCCATGTAAAATTGAGCTGAAATGTGGATAAAAAATTTTGACACACGGGCGATTGAACCTGGGTTGCCAGCGTGAAAATCCAACAGGCTATCCATTACGCTATTTGGAGCTCTGCTCTTAATTTTCTTGTTTATACTTCTACAACAGAACACCAGTCTTAGAATTATGAAAAGTAGGTCACTATTCATAATTTTGCGCCAGACGCCGCGAATAAATATTCGCGTCTTTTCTTTGTAGTGTTCTTTTAAATAGGTGTGATTGCTTCAATGAGATTAAAAAAAAATAGAATGTTTGTATCGCTTTTATCTTATTTCGAGGTTTAGAAAGTATATTTAACACATTGTACACATTAAATATCGTATCTAGCCAAGTAACACTAAAGCAGTGAAACAGCGATTCATTTTGAGTTTGACACAGAATTGCAACCTAACTACTACGCGACAATCCAAGTAGTCTTTTACATTACATTTATACTTATATTAGTTTTGTTTAAGCAAACGTGAATGCGCTTTTTTTCTCTTTTATCCTCAACGCGCAATCCATTAAGCTATTAGGAGTACTGCTCTAAATATACTTGTGCATACTTTTGCAACAGTACACCTGTCTAAGAATTATAAAAGGCGGGCCGATATTCATAATTTCGTTCCAAACGCCACGAGTAAATATTCGCACCTTTTCTTTGGACTGATCTATTAAATAGGTGTGATAGCTTCAGTCAAATTAATTAAATAAAACGTTCTTATCGCCTTTATTTTATTTCGACGTTAAGAAAGTATATTTAAAACATTGTACACACTACATATCGTATCTAGCCCAGTTACACTTAAGCAGTGAGACGGAAATTAATTTTTAAGTTTGACAGTGAATTGCAACACAATACTACTACGTGAAAGTCCAAGTAGTTTTTTTACATTTCATATATTCTTATGTCAGAATGGTTTAATCAAACGCTCAGCTGCCTCCAAAAACCCCCTACTCGCGAAATGGCGGAGTTGACAGAGACAACCGCCATCTTGGGCCCGCTTCAGATTTTCAAATATTAATATCTAGAGTTCAGATTAACCAATATATAAACAACTTATATAGTAAGCATCAATAGAAGGGTCACTATTAATATTCCAAAAATAAATGAAAAATATTGAAAAACAAAAAAGTTAGAAAATACGATTTTTTTTTTTTGCTTGTCGTAACGACCGGAAGTACTGACGACGAATGAAAGGTCGCGTCCTGGAAGAAAAATATCACGATCTATAATCCCTGAAAGTTTCACATTGATATCTTTTACCGTTCTTGAGATTAACCGCGGACACAATGTCATTTTAAAATCAGGAAATGTCCCGTAAATTGGCACTAGATAAGAATTTTCAAAAAATCGCTCAGATAGATCAAGTTCATGTTACGACACATCTTTTCTGAAAATTTCATGTAATTCTATCCAGTAGTCTTAGAGAAATCGCGTGCACAAAATTAGAATGTCAAAAATTTACAAAACACTGCAAGTACATTTAGCTGATTATATCAAAACATTGAACACTGTGATTGTGATCGTGAACCATTGTGGCTACGCCTTGGATTGAGGCTTTGTGAATTTTCAGTTCATGCTGTGATGATAATATAATGCCTTTAATGGGACTATATGGTGATTTTATTCTGTGCGTGGATAAACCTTGATTCTGTTACTTTACCACGACCAAAAGGTCGAGTGACGACTCGATACAGCTATGGTGCGCAGCATTGGCTAAAATTGCGCGCAAGTTACGTGACGCACTTTCCAGTTTATAAGCCGTGCAGTATCAATTGATTTTTTAAAATTACAAGAACGAGAGTACCTTTATTGAATTGTTATTAACTTACATTTAAAAGTATTAATGAAAGTCTGTGGTCTGGATTTAAGTTTTATCTTGGTCCAGTAATCATGTTTTGTGTTTATGATCAGTGTTGAATTTTACGAATCCTATTCCCGTACTCTTATATGGTTGAAGTTATATATTACCAGGATCCTGCACCCCTATATGGTCGGGGTTTAACTTTTGCAGGATCCCGTACCCCTATATGGTTGGGGTTAAAATATGAGTAGGATTCTGTACCCTTATATGCATGGTTTGGGTTAAACTTTTGCTGGATCATGTACTCCTATATGGTTGTATTTTAATTTTCAGAGGGCCCTGTTCTCCTATATGGTTGGAGTTTAATTTTAAGAGGCCACTGTACTCCTATATGGTCGGAGTTTAATTTTAAGAGGCCCCTGTACTCCTAATTGGTCGGATTTTAATTTTTTGAGGGCCCTGTACTCCTATATGGTTGGAGGTTAATTTTAAGAGGCCCCTGTACTCCTATATGGTTGGAACAAATTATTGAATTTGTTATTTACTTACATTTGAAAAAATTAATGAAGGACCTACATTTAATTCCTGCAACATTCTGTGGTCTGGATTTAATTTTATCTTCGTCCAGTAATCCTGTTTGTGACTATGATCAGTGTTGAATTTTATGGATCCTATTCCTGTACTCTTATATGGTTGGAGTTTAATATTACCAGGATCCTGCACCCCTATATGGTTCGTGTACTCCTATATGGTTGGAGTTTAATTTTAAGAGGGCCCTGTTTTGCCTATAAGGTTGGATTTTAATTTTAAGAGGCGCCTGTACTCCTATATAGTTGGAGTTTTAATTTTAAAAGGGCCCTGTTCTCCTTTATGGTTGGAGTTTAATTTTAAGAAGCCCCTGTACCCCTTTATGGTCGGATTGTAATTTTAAGAGGGCCCTGTACGCCTATATGGTTGGAGTTTAATATAAACAGGATCCTATACCCCTATATGGTCAGGGTTAATTTTTGTAGGATGCTGTACTCCTTTATGGTTGACGTTGAATATTTACATGATTCAGTACCCCTTTATTTTATGGTTTTGGTTTAAATTGATATTAACAAGATCATTTACCTCTATATGGTTGGGGTTTAGTATTAACAGGATCCTGTACCCCTATATAGTTGGGATTTAATATTAATATTAACAAGATCATTTACCACTTTATGGCTGGGATTTATATTACAGAATCCTTACCCCTATAAGGTTTGGTTTTAATATTAACAGGATCTTCTTCCCTATATGGTTGGAGTTAATATTAATAGGATCCTGTACTCCTATATGTTTGGGTTTTAGCAGGATCCTATACTCCTTTATGGTCGGAGTTTATTTTAAGCAGGTTCCTGTTTTCCTATAATTTTTTAGTTTAATTTTAGCGAGATCAAGCACACATATATTGTTTGGGTTTTCATGTTTACAGGATACCACCTGTTAAGTCAAGAGTTTAAGTTAAGCAGGTTCCTGCACTTTGATATGGGCACAGGTTATTTTTTTTTCAAGATTTCACTTCTATATGATTTTTAGATTTAGCAGGATCTTGACACCCAACATAGTTGAGATTATTCTTCATTGTTGTTATTTATGGTCTGCAGAATTATAAATGATGCAGTATTTTTTATTAATTGCAATGTCTATGCATACTAATTAATGGTTAAAAGTCTCCTTGCATGGTTGGAGTTTTGTTTTTTAGCCTGATTACTGGTTTATTTTGTTGCTCCTATATGGTTGGGGTTTATTTTCTAGCTAGCATAATTGCTTTATTATTGTGCCCTTATAAGTTTGCAAGTTATTGTGATGTAAGATTCTTGTGCAATAATTATCGTTTTATTATGGTGCCCCTATATGGTTGGGGTGTTTTATCAAAACTACGAGTACTGGTTTATTATGGCACTCAAATAAGCATAATTTCTTCACATTAATATTTGTGCCCTGACATTTAGATATGGTATGGCAAATTGTGTGCCTGTTATGTTGGTTAAAAAAAATTGCACATACATGTGTTTCTCTGTCCCAGGGTGTATATTACAACTTAATACAAGGTACTTATGCTCCTATATGTGGGTACCCCCTATATGTTGATGATAAGGATATTTCAACATTTTTGCTATACACATCTCATGTAGAACTTTAATTTAGCATTCCTGGTAATGTACATTTCAGAATAAGAATTTGATTTATAATGTCAAAATAAATTTGATAAATAACCATTTTACTTAGATTGTAAACTTAGATTGTGAATTGCAATTCAAAGTCAAATACTTTCATTTTATCTTTGATATGTTTAGATTATATTTAGTAATTTTATGTTGTAACCAAAATTCATGTATTCCTAGGTTTTTAGAGAGTCAAGTAAATTAGTTCATTGATATACACATACTTAGTTGCAATACTATAATAACTACTTAATATTAAGTCACAAGTTATAGATGCAAATTACTTTTCAAATGAACATGAAACTGAAAGCATCAATGAATCTTAAGGAATTTATCAATATTGGACATCTTTTACATGATTCCAAATTTGCTTTTCTTCAAAGTTCACTAATTTCTGTATTTACCAAAAAGTAAATAGATAACAGTAATAATTAAATTAATGGAAAAATAAAATAAAAATAATTAATAATTAGGAAAAAAATGGCCTTATTCATAATAATTTATCTTCCCTCAAAGGGGAGGGAGATCTGAAATGATTTACATAACAAGAGCTGCTCCAATTTAAACTTTAAATAAATATTTTATGTTAGCGAAATTCATATGTGTATACACTGTATTATGCTGCTAGAAATAGTGATTGGATATAAGTTGTCTTAGGCAAAATATTGTTTTCATGTGTGATATTAGGAGGAAATGTCATATTATATATTGTGAGAATATTACATCACCTTTAAAGAATTATTACAAACTGTTTTAGCTACTGAGATTATCCAACAGTCCCATTCAATTCATATTTAGTAAAATGGTAGTTGTAAGAAATCTTCCAAAATAATTTTAACTATGCATTTCATTAAGAGATGTCATGGTATTAAGACACCAATAAGGATAAATACCTAACCAGTATAGTGTAATACATGTAGTATTGATGATAGATATTTTCTTTTATTTCAAAATCATGTTGAATGACTGCACTCATATTATGTATCACTCATACCAGGATCATCAAACTTTTTCTGTATGTTAAAGATTTTCCTCATGATTAAGTTACTAAAGTATTAACATACATCATGGGACAGACATTACATTATGTACAACCGTCAACCAACTCACATGTAGTGGCAATTTTGTAAAATCATAATTGAAGGATTAACGTGCCCTGTACAATTTAGATTTGAGGGTGTTCCACACCTACAGGTGCACTAAGTATTCATTTACCCACATTACTTCATGTTATTTTGATGACATAGTGGTTAATAGAGTATTGAATGATATATATTTTGCTTCATACAATTTAATAAGCAACCTCTTGCAACCATGTCTACCCTATTTCCTTATTTTTGTGAGTTTGAGGTATATCAGGAAAACCAAGACACAAAAGGATAATCAAAATGGGTATGAGTATATTAATAAACATATACAGAAATACCAAAACAAATTAGGATGGCATGGTCGATTACATTATAATATACAATGACATTTGAAAACCAGCATGTTTTCAAATGTCAGCACAAAAATGCAAGACTATGAAGCAGTTTGTAATGCAAAAATGGCAAATACATGTGTATTTTAAAGTTAGGAATAAAGGAAGGGATATAATTCTCTTCCAATTGACCCGTTTTAGCTCTTACTGGTACTTATACATAGCATAATATATTACTGCTGAAATACTATGAATAATAATAAGGAATATAAATTTCAGTTTTCAAGAAGATGCTGCAATATATCATTATGTGCTTTTCAGTGACTCATTACTAAATAACAAATCTGCCTTACAGGTTAATTTAAGCAGTTTAATAGTACTTTTGATTTCAATCTTTAATAGTTTATTTATTTATTTATTATTAATTTTTATATAGCAGACTCTCTGATGCAGCTGAATAGTATATCTTTTTGTGGTTTCTTGTTCAGTTTAACTCGTACTTTAGAAAATGACTGTCTGCGACAACATTTTTGGTATAATGTAATCTTTGACTTTCCTAGGCAGCATATGTGGAAATAATTAACTTCACTTGTAAAGTTCTACAGTGATTATCTAGGCTGCTATTACTCAGTATGACTGTCTGAGGCAGCATTTCTGGTGACTTATTATATTGTATTTCAGAGAATGGAACAATTTACATTTTTTATTCATACACAAAGTTAGTGATCTTTTATTAAACAATATTTCCTAATGTAGGTCAATCTAAATGTACATCAATACGACTGTCTGAGGCAGCATAGTCAATGGGAAACACAATTAACATCATTACAATTGTATGACATTGTCATAATACTTTGTGTATAGTGAAGTTCAACCTGCATCACTATGACTGTCTTGACAGCATAGTTGATGACCTTGTTTTATATGTTTTTAAGACTAGTTTGAACTTTAAATGTGTATTTAAACCCACTGTATATGTTACTCTGTTTTGTTTTCAGTGTAAAATAACTGACATTAGTAAGACTGCCTGAGGATGTGTTTTAAAGCCCATTGAATATATAATATTATATTACAATGTTTTAGTATATAATAATTGACATCAATATGACTGTCCGAGCCAGCATAGTTGATTTTATATACAGTTGAAAATTGGTATGTGCCTTTTAATATATTGTATATATTGTTTGTTTTCAGTGTAAAACAATTGATATCAGTATGACTGTCTGAGGCAGCAAAGTTGATTTCATAAGCAGTTGAAAATTTTGTAGGAGTATTTGAATCTATTGTGTTTATTACTATGTTTGTTTAAAACAATTGACATCAATATGACTGTCTGAGCCAGCATAGTTGATTTTATATACAGTTGAAAATTGGTATGTGTATTTAAATCTATTGTATATATTACTATGTTTGTTTTCAGTGTAAAACAATTGACATCAGTATGACTGTCTGAGGCGGCATACTTGATTTAATATACAGTTGAAAATTTGTATGTGTATTGAAATCTATTGTATATATTACTATGTTTGTTTTCAGTGTAAAACAATGGACATCAGTATGACTGTCTGAGGCAGCATAATTGATTATTTAACTCATTGCATAGGTATATTAATCTATTGTTTTTCAGAGTAAAATAATTAACATCAGTACATGTATGCCTGTCTGATGCAATATAATTCATAACCTTGTTGTATATGCATTTAAGTCTAGTCTAACATTCGTATGTGTATATATATAAATCTATTGTACATAATACTCTGTTTTCAGTGTAAAACAATTGACATCAGGTGTGACAGTGTGAGGCAGCATAGTTGAGGACCTTGTTTTATATGCATGTAGGACTATTTTAATATTATAGGTGTGTTTAAACCCATTGTATATATTACTGTTTTCAGCATAAAATAATTTACATCAGTATGACTGTCTGAGGCAGCATAGTTGGTGACCTTGTTCTATATTGTTTTAAGATTAGTTTAAAAATTCATATGTTCAATTAATCTTACCAATATGTTACAAAACGTTCTTATCGCCTTTATTTTATTTCGACGTTAAGAAAGTATATTTAAAACATTGTACACACTACATATCGTATCTAGCCCAGTTACACTTAAGCAGTGAGTCGGAAATTAAGTTTTAAGTTTGACAGTGAATTGCAACATACTACTACGTGAAAGTCCAAGTAGTTTTTTACATTTCATATATCCTTATGTCAGAATGGTTTAATCAAACGCTCAGCTGCCTCCATATACCCCCTACTCGCGAAATGGCGGAGTTGACAGAGACAGCCGCCATCTTGGGCCCGCTTCAAATATTAATATCTAGATTTCAGATTAACCAATATTTAAACAACTTATATAGTAAGCATCAATAGAAGGGTCACTATCAATATTCCAAAAATAAATGAAAAATATTGAAAAACAAAAAAGTTAGAAAATACGATTTTTTTAATTCGCTTGTCGTAACGACCGGAAGTACTGACGACGAATGAAAGGTCGCGTCCTGGAAGAAAAATATCACGATCTATAATCCCTGAAAGTTTCACATTGATATCTGTTACCGTTCTTGAGATTAACCGCGGACAAAATGTCATTTTAAAATCAGGAAATGTCCCGTAAATTGGCACCAGATAAGAATTTTCAAAAAATCGCTCAGATAGATCAAGTTCATGTTACGACACATCTTTTCTGAAAATTTCATGTAATTCTATCCAGTAGTCTTCGAGAAATCGCGTGCACAAAATTAAAATGTCAAAAAAAAAAATAATAAAGAAACAATACAATAACTATAAGGTCTTCCGTGAAGACGGAAGACCTTAAAAACAGAAGGAAAACAATAAGGTCTTCCGAAGGAAGTCGGAAGACCTTAATAAGTAACAATACAATCAATATAAGGTCTTCCGTGAAGACGGAAGACCTTAATAAGAAACAATAGAATCACTATAAGGTCTTCCGTGAAGACGGAAGACCTTAATGATAATAATAATAAGAAACAATAGAATCACTATAAGGTCTTCCGTGAAGACGGAAGACCTTAATAATAAGAAACAGTAGAATCACTATAAGGTCTTCGATGAAGACGGAAGACCTTAAAAAGAAACAATAGAATAATAGTAGGGTCTTCCGTTGGAGACGGAAGACCCTAATAAAAGTGAAAAAGAAACCTATGAATAACAAGAAGGTCTTCCGCTGAAGACGGAAGACCTTAATAATAATAATAGTGGAAAAGAAACAACAGAATCAGTAGAAGGTCTTCCGTTGGAAACGGAAGACCTTAAAAATAGTGGAAAAGAAGCCTTAGAAAAAACAATAAGGTCTTCCGCTGAAGACGGAAGACCTTAAGAAGAAGAAGAAGAAACAGAGTAAAAACATAATTAGTGGATAAGGGTGATTTATTGATGATTTAGCAGTACAATCACATTTTAATTTATTCACTTTATTCATTAGCTTTTCTTTCTTAAATTCCTCTTATCTGTCTGATGTATTGAAGAAAAAAATGCATAAAAGATGTTTGATACTATAGTATTTTACATTTCAGACCAAGAAACAGCAAGAATTGCAGGTGATTTGCGATTGCTGGTAAATCGTAGCGTCATCAGTGTTGGAACTGCCCTTATCTTTATCATGATTATCATAAATATTATTAATTTATCTTCTTACTACAAAAAGAATTACATAACAAATGAAGTCGTCGAACTTTCTGTATAATAACAATCCATATACAACATTGAAAGAAAGTAAAAATGATATTATTATCATGAATGCTGTACCAATACTTATCCGTTATGATGCAACTGATATACTTTCTTCATAATGTATGACATTTTTGTGTACATGTACAATCTATACGTATATGAATAAATGACATTTTTAAATCAATCTACAAAGTACGTCTCCTCAAATTTCTTTAAATTAAAAGTCAGCAGTGAAAGAGAAACTTCAGGAGTAATATGCAACAAGTGGTGTAAATCAGATGTTCCAAAGACCTTTTGAAAAGAACTGCGAAAGATAGTACTGTTCTCCCGCCTACCTCCAAGTCAATTAGTAAAAGTTAAGATATTTGAATTATGTGTAATAATTTATATTGATATATATATGGAATTTCATAAAACATTCCTTCTTTGGGAAAAAAACGAGATAAACTCTAAAATGTTGGTCAAGATCATGTTTTTCACTATAGAAATCATCGGAAAACGGAAAATAATTTTAAAACATCCCCCCGTAAAACTAAACTTCCTTTTTACGTGTAATATGGACTGTCCTTTCACAAATTCATAGCAAACCTTTTTGTGTTCACGGGGGAACATATACGAGGGTTGTCCGTAAAGTTCATGGACAAGCTCAAATTTTAAGAAAGATGGTGTCATTGATATTTATTATTAACATATTTATAATCCTTTACTCAATATCAATTACAAAATGTGAAATAATATTCAATTTCAAATAAATAATTATAATAAAAGCTTCATTATTAGACTTTGGATGGTGACTCGGAGCACCGCAAAATTTTAATTAAAAAAGTTACATATCACTTTATAAATTTCATTTTTATTTTTAAAAATTCTGCGGAAATTCGGATTGCTTTTACATTACGTGGTTGACAAAAGTTATATCTACAAACCTGCAAAAATTGAACGTTCAGAGTTCAGAAGTGGTTGAGAAATCTAGGTAAGAAACTATTAAGACAGGATCGGCTTTGATCGAAAAAGGGACGTTTTCGGAATAGGCGGAGCAGTGAGCAGTGATAAAATTCTGCGTAGACATCGGAAAAACACTAACAGAGACCCTTAAATTCTGTATACAGTCTGGAAAATATATACTCACCGTCAATAGAAACGCAACACCCAAATTTAAGGGGTGAAAATTATATACGGGATTTAACTATGTACCAAAAAAGTTAGGAAATCTTTTACTTTGCCAAATCAGTTATTTAACGGTTGAATGATTTTCATTCCATTACCGGAAGTTGGTTTTTTAGCTCCCTGAACAGCAATAAAAATTAGCATTTTTAATAAAATTATTGACAATATTTTGGGTTTTCAAGGTTTTGTACCTGTTAATTATAAGTCTTGTACCCAAAGTCCGGAAAAAATATCCTTCTTTCTCTTCCGGATGTGATGCCTGTATTTCCTCAAATTAACTGAAAGCACGCATTTTCATTGCTAATGTTGGAAATTTTCAAAATAAAGAAAAGGGAGAGCTACAGATGCAAATATACACTACATAACGACTTTTCGGGCTCATGTGTTTCAAAAGCATGAATGACAGTTCCTTGACCGGAAGTCCAAGGGTTACTACACTACGCCAAGTTAGAGAAAATTCGACCTCAGTATCTGAAAAACAGGCATTTAAAAAAGGACAAGAATATTTATTTCGCTCAGATTAAGACATTGATAAACTTACTGCATGGTAGAATTCGGGCTGCTTATGTTGTACAAGGCTGACTAGCACGTTTTAATTGAATGGTCGGAAGGGGGGATGTTTTAAAAGTTATGTGTTACTTTCTAAGTTCTAAAGATAACATTTTAAGTTTAAATGAAGTATCATTGTTTTGTAAATTTACTTTTTAAATTTATGTATTCATTCTTAATCTTATCTTTAAACCTTATAAAGTAACACATAACTCTAAAACATCCCCCCTTCCGACCATTCAATTAAAACGTGCTAGTCAGCCTTGTACAACATAAGCAGCCCGAATTCTACCATGCAGTAAGTTTATCAATGTCTTAATCTGAGCGAAATAAATATTCTTGTCCTTTTTTAAATGCCTGTTTTTCAGATACTGAGGTCGAATTTTCTCTAACTTGGCGTAGTGTAGTAACCCTTGGACTTCCGGTCAAGGAACTGTCATTCATGCTTTTGAAACACATGAGCCCGAAAAGTCGTTATGTAGTGTATATTTGCATCTGTAGCTCTCCCTTTTCTTTATTTTGAAAATTTCCAACATTAGCAATGAAAATGCGTGCTTTCAGTTAATTTGAGGAAATACAGGCATCACATCCGGAAGAGAAAGAAGGATATTTTTTCCGGACTTTGGGTACAAGACTTATAATTAACAGGTACAAAACCTTGAAAACCCAAAATATTGTCAATAATTTTATTAAAAATGCTAATTTTTGATTTCTGTTCAGGGAGCTAAAAAACCAACTTCCGGTAATGGAATGAAAATCATTCAACCGTTAAATAACTGATTTGGCAAAGTAAAAGATTTCCTAACTTTTTTGGTACATAGTTAAATCCCGTATATAATTTTCACCCCTTAAATTTGGGTGTTGCGTTTCTATTGACGGTGAGTATAGTATAGAAAGCCGTTCTTAAGTATTTAGTTAAAAATAAAATTTTCAGACGGAAGGAACAGTTTACAGGATGAAATGCGAGAAGAAAGACCATCATTCCGAGATTGTGGTGCTGTAAAAAGTTAATTTCGTAACGTGATTTTTCCGTATTTCCTTAAATATAGTCGTTTTTAGTGGACAGAGATAGGATGATTGCAAATAATGAGACAGGCATAGTTAAATATTATTTAACGTATGAAACCTGAACATTTTGTGCACATTTTTATGACTGGTTTAAAGCGACATAAGAAATGTATTGAGTTAAACAGTGACTTTGTTGAAAAAAAAGTTACATGTACTCGTATTCGGCTTTTGACGTCAGGTAACGTCAAGAATTTTACGTTTTAGTGCTCCGGGAATGAGTGTGTGACTTTTTTGTATGTGATAAAAATATAACAATTTGTGCTTTGTTTTTGTTGAAAACTTGCATATTGATAAAATGAAACATGAATTTAGTGAAAATAATAGTTTCAAATATTTTATCAATGTTTGTCAGTAATTATCAATGTTGTCCACGAACTTTACGGACAACCCTCGTATATGTTTATATGGGGGAAAACTTATTTTTGCAGCAATTTCCTAGTGCTTTACACTGAAACATTACATTTTACTAAAATATATGCTAAATTCTATATGCATAAAACAGAAACAGATTTAAGAAACATTTATTCAAATCCAAGACTATTTTTAAAAAAAATATGGTGATGCTTTATTGCCCGATTTCAGTTGAAAATATCGTCTACCCCCTTATCTCAAGAGCTGGAATTGGGGATATTTTACTATTTAGCAATGGAATTAAAATAATTAACCATTTACCATTGAAATGTTCTTTGTATTAAACACAGACTTTATGGTCAAATCATCAATATTGAATTTCATGCTTGGAAAATGTAGGTGGGAATCGGAGGTTACCGTACATGGTTCTTTGAATTTAAAACATTTTACCAACATCATAGCAGAAAACTTACGACTTTTCAACTCTATATAAAACCATTGTGTTAGTTAAAGACTCAAAAAATATTTGAATATCCTTAACGAGTATTTAGGAAAATTGTAATCGATATTTATAATAGAGATAAAATATTACAATTTATGTATTAGCGGAGTATGTTCAACGAAGAATTATCGATTCCCGCATACATTTTCAGCCCTTTTAATTATCAGATTATAATTCAATTTTTACATTTGCAAATGTTTTCCTTTATATAACACTACTGAAAGCAATGCGTATCTATATCTGTATGAATACAGGAACGGGGTCAAGAGGTCATAGATGTGCGTATAGATGAACGTTCGACGTAATTTCTCTGTGACATTATAAAGGGTCGACACGCGTTCAGTAGATTATATACGTGCCGTTGGGTTTGAAAAATAACGCATTTCACACGTTAAAAGTCACAATCAGGCAAATATAAAGTATGAATATGTTACAAATGTAAATATAAGTAATAAGGTATCATTCTAAAACATCTATCGGGCTTTAAAACATTTTTGTGACGTCATTCTATTGTTTCTACAGTCTCATATTTCAAAGAGTGTATTAGCTATAGTCCAATATTATTGTCAGGAGTACAATATTATACATTTATTGCATGATAGTGAGGGAAATATGAAGACTTATTCAGCCAAGAAAAATCATATTCTACGAGGGCTTCGCCCGAGGGGAATATGATATTTCTTGGCTGAATAAGTCTTCATGTTTCCCGAACAATCATGCAATGAATTGTTTATTATACCGAAACAAGAAAACCTTTGAAATAAACATAAACTTTCAAATTCGGCACCGCTCTCAAATTCACTTTCTTTTTTTTTTAGTAAACTATAAAAACCCTTCGGTCAACACATTATCATCAATTTTGTGACGTAAACCAGGCTATTGACGTCTACTGCTCTCGGGAGTTTTCGTTCAACGAACTAGAACTATATTGCGGGAAAATACACTAAGTGTTACGAAGAGGCGGAATATGAAAAAAAAAAGCGTGCCGAAAGCCGTGAATTATGAAGTTTTATGGCCCGATCACGTGATAACCTAGAACAAATCAGATAACGCGTTGTGTAGAATATTTTTAATGAGGTATAATAATATATCTAATATTGTACTCCAAAAATATACTGGACTGTGTGAAACAAAGGATAAGGTCACATAGATTTTGCACAGCGAATGAATAAGGCTGAAAATAAACAAACATTATGCATTTCATATAGAAATCAACATCTCGTAATCCAATTCAAGCAATGTGGCTATCAACATCTCGTAATCCAATTTAAACTTTATAGAAACCAATTCATGCAATGAAACTTCTAAATAGGAGTATCTCAGAAATCCCTTAGAATTTACACTCCGTCCAGACAGGTCACTGATTGTGAAAATTATTTTAAATTTGTGAATATTTCGAAAACACATCCAAACTAGAGGTACTCTCCCACTTTTCAAGCGGGGAATATAATTCATCCACGTAAAGTAGTTCATTGTAGAACGTTAGCATTCACGGGAAGGAAAAGCGAAATGCGGAAAAGTTTACACTCGATCTGTTAGGCCTAATATATCACATACAACTCCGATTTTTTTCTGGAAAATTTAATTTCAAAATATATTTCCAAATTAATTTACTTAAAGATGTACGTGGTGCTTTCGATATCCAAAAGACAAAAACGGCGCTTTCCTGGAATTTATTTGCCTTCTGGTCACTTACAATCTTCATACGTTAAAAAAAGGATCCTTCACAATACTCTCAGAATCGCTTATTATCATGAAGTTGCTAAGCTCTTCTTAATGCGTCCGTAGAGTGTCACAACGATAAATAATGCAAGATTTTGGTTCAGTAAAGGTTTTTAATTCAAAAACTATTGATCCCTTTGAAAGAAATATCTTTAACCCTCTGGCTGCGACGTCAGTGTACAGAAATTATAACGTCACTGCGACGTCACAATTTCTTTGACATTATTTTGCGGGCTTTTTCAATATTGCGGGTTAACGCTAAGTGCGCGTCTTTTACAGGAATGTGTACAGGGGAATTAATTAAGAGCCATTTTCTGTAATGATTTGAAATTTTATATAGGAGCTGTGGCACGCATATTCGCAGAATTTCTCCAAACTCTCTATGATAAAAGTCATTGATACCCTAAACTGAAATCAGGCAAAAATTTGTTGCTATGTTTTATAGTTACCATGGTAACATGTCTTAAATTTGAAAAATGGCATTTATTAACATGTTTAGAGCCCCATAGTTAACATTTGCGGCAAAGCAAACAATTGGCAATGACTGTTTCCAAAAGTTGAAGGTCAGATGTCTCAAATGCATGATAAACATGTTTGGTAAATCAACTATTACATACGTTACTATGGTAATAAAGTATTCAAAAGTAAAAAAAAATATTCATTGAATCTTATGAAGTCATACACGTAAAATAATAAGCAATTATAGGATGAAATTTGACCAAATAATAGAAAAAAGGGCCTTGAAACATATACCAAGAACAAAATATGATATTTCATTTTAGTTGGCAATGGTTGCCAAGGTTTTTATACCACAGAGAGCCATCATAGTAACACTCTGTATGTTTAAATCTGATCCTATCTTTACAAAAAAGCACATTTCCTCATAACTAATGATCACTTTTATAAGATGTTGGTGTGCTCCAAGTTTTCCCATTTGAAATAATTCAGATTAGATTCTTTAAAAAGAGCGTTGCTATGGAAATATGCAGAAAATATATGCTTAAAAACCTGAAAAATATTTTCTTTCATTGGATACGTACCCTTAAATGTAGATTCCCAAAACTTTTATGATTGATATTTATTAACAGCTAACTTGACTTTTAATTTTGACTATCATCCAATCTCTAAGTGGATGCAAGAAGTTGGCACACAGGGTTTAATATTGATATAAAGTTCACAAAATCGAACATTTTGCCTTCTTGGTAACCATAGCAACAGTGTTGTTTTATTCATCAAATTTTTTCAATATATGATATTCAACCTCAGTTCTTACAGATAAGTACTATTCAATCTGAGTCCTTTAATTTGTTTCTTGATTAACTGGCAATTTAATTCTTAATGCAGCGAAAAATAATTCACTTTTAAGCACTGGTACTTTGTTTCCATGGTTACACTGCAAAGTAGCGATTATACCCAATTTTTCTTATGGTTTTGGTGTTGCCAGGTCCTAAGGATGCATATTTGCCAGTCTTGAATTTTCATGCTTTTCCTCAAGACAGTAGCATTAACCTAATCTTAGTTACTGGTTTTGCATGGTTACACTGTATTACCATGGCAACCATAAAAGTTATTTATAGAATAATATTGCTTACACTTATATACTTAAGGTCAAACATTTTCATTGTTTTTCTTAAGTCGTTGATTGAGTTTGAGCATGTAACACCTACCATTAGTGAATACGGAGTGTTTTTCAGCATATTTCAGCATTTTAAATGTATTCCAAATGTACCCTTGGTAACCACTTCCTTAGAGATATATTTTAAACAGTTTCTTTACAGTATAAGTGACATCAAGGTGTCATGTTTTTGTGAGAATCGTTTGTTTGTTTTACCTCGTTTTTATTAAGCCACAGTCAAGATTTAAAGTGGATGAAAATCTCGATTTTTAAACTTTCCGGCAGTTGCCATAGCAACCGAGACACATAGCAACGAAATTTTTGTTTGATATTTGTTTCTGGTGCCAAGAACTAAGCATGGGTGAAGTTTCATCAAAATCGGTGACCATGCGTGGCAACGAAGTTTTAGTGGTTACAGAGAATGGCTATTAATTCATGTGCGATATATCAACAAAACTATGAAGAAGTTTTTTATTTACACAATTTGCGTAAATTCTAATTATTATATTAAGGTTTTTTTTCAATTAATCGTTTTATGTTATCCCAATCAACTAAAACTGATAAACTAAATGCAAGAAATGAAAATACATTAAAATCAGACGCAAATTAAAAACAGTTTGATATACAATGATTATCATTATAAAGTAATTAAGGTCTTCCGTTTCCAACGGAAGACCTTCTACTGATTCTGATGATTAAGATTATTCTTATTATTCTTTTTTTTTTTCCTTTTCCTAGACGCCGACTTTGAGGCCTCATATCTCACTCATTTCTCAATGGATTTTGCTCAAGTTTTCGGAGCTTATAGACTTTACTAAACTCTATCAGAATGTTATCTAAAATTTCAAAAAGTCACTTCCGGTTTTGAGTTATTTCCCTTTAAACGAAAATTTATAGGCTTTCGTTTCCAGACAAAGGCTCAGAGACGGCTAAAGCTGGAGCAGAAATTCTACTGATTTTAGATAATAGAAGGATTGAAGTTGTGCATAGCTGTTTTTGTTTTTCGATTTCTCTATTCAAAATGATGCTATATAGGGGTAAAAAATTAGAACGCCTAAAAGAGCGAAAATTTACACATATTTTGCTTTTTATCTTCTAAACTAAAAATATTTTGTTAAAACATGTAGAACAAAATTTGTGCAGCATTACAAGATCTTTCAAATGATATCTCGAAAAAAAGGCTGACCCCTAAATTAAGGGACAAAAGTTTTTTCCAGATATCTCAAAAAGTATTGAGAATTTGTAATACACCCAAGAAGCAAAGTTGTTCAAAATGTCAAGCTTAATCTATTGAAGTCGTCGAAATGCGTCCAGCGACGTCACCTCCTGTCAAACCGGAAGTAGTCAGAAAATGCATATTTTTGCCGTTCTTGACAAGTTTTTGGGTAACATATGTCACTGGAAGCATAAAACATAACTTTCCGTCCGTCGACATCACTTCCGGTCAAACCGGAAGTAGCCGAAAATAGCTTATTTTTTAAGGTTTTGATGCAAAATTGAAATTATAAAGTGACTGGAGACGACTAAGCTCATTGCTTTCTTTTGTTGACGTCACTTCCGGTCAAAACAAGACGGAAGACCTACTCGTTGCTTTGCAACGAGCTTTGCTCTAGTTGTAAGTATAATTAAATAAGAATGGAAATAGTATAGACCAATAATAGTATTTTATATTCTTGACTTTACATGTATTCTCCATCTGCATGCATTGCAATTTCTAACGAATGAAATTCAAATATTTGATTCTGTCTCTCGGCGCACAGATTTATCGCTTTCTTCAAAAATTGAATAAAAACCAAAATTAAATTATCAAAAAAAAATTTTTTATTATTATCTTTAAAGAAAAATTTCCTAACATAACAATTTTGACCAATGAATTCAAATTAAAATGTATCGAAAAGAATTCTATAAATTCTTTTAAAAGTTGTTTAAATATTTCATTTATTCTAGTAGACATTAAAATGTTGACTTTAAATGATTCAACGTCTGATTGCCGATAATTAATCCAAGAATAAAGAAGAAGATTTACCAACAAGTTACTTAATTAAGGTAGGATTCTTCTCTGGTTTCTGACTAGATGGAATATTCAAAGTACATTTGTTGATATGTCTTATGTATTTAGATGTAAGAGATTTAAAAGACCATATTTTTCTTTCCTCATCACAATTATACAACTTTAAAGAGAAATGGTAAACTGCATTTGAAAACTAGCAGGGACTATATTTTTGGCTGAATGCTGGCGTAAGAAAATATCTTCTTTTCTGCCTTTCAAAATTATTATAGAACATTGAATTAAGTTATAAATTTACGCAATCAAAGACTAGATGGAATTTTCAAATGTAGGTTAAATTATTGATAAGGTACTAAAGTTTCAAAATATATCAAATAAATAAGATTTTTTACACATACTAGAACTATGTTAGCTTTAAAATGCTTCAAATCTAAGTATAGATTTGAGCCAAAAATCCATAAAAAGTGTTATATCTCTCTACGTAAACGATCAAAACTTTTAGTTTTTGTATCATTTTGTACCTGTATGTGACAACTTTACTATATGTGAAAATTGGAAAAAGTTAAATATAGGTAGCATATAAAAATAACTAATAAATCCTAAAAAATTAAGAAAAGTAGAGGAAATTCCGATTAGCAAATATCCATTTTATTAAAATTATCCATGTCAAGGTAACATCATCTTATAGACCCTATATGGAAGTATCTTTTTATGCAAAAAAACATTCAATCTTTTGAAGTAGAAACAGTAATTTTTTATTCTTAATGTCCAGGAAAAAGGTAATGACCTTGGCCTGATCTAATAATAAACGGTCAAATTTAATCTCACTGATACCATCACTTAGTGATATTGTCCTCTTGATTCTGTGAAAATTTCATTAATGTTTAAATTCAAGAAATGTGAGAAGAATCTTACCTTTATGTCGATATTTACGGAAAATTTACTTTCCGGTCTAATATTTAGTTTAACAAAATTAGAAGAAAAAAAATACCTGACTCATACTGGTACAAAGCCCCTGGCTGATAAGTTTGTTATATGTTTGCATATACATGAAGACATTGGGTAAAAGACGTTTTCAAACAAAACATCTTTGGTGAAATAGGGAAAACTTTTTTTTAATTAAAAATCTTTAACTGTAAAATATGTAGACCATCAGATTAATCCCTTTTTGCTTTTTTACATGAATTAGAAAAAAAGTACTAGTGTTTTCAGTTTATTAGAAGCAAAATTCAACAGTCAATATTTAATGAGGATTTCCTTACTTTTCTGGGGTTTATCTTTTTTCGGACAAGTCGACACGGCTAATCATTGACCTAAGGGACTCCATTTTCTACATCTTTTTATTTTGATTTTTTAAAATAAAAATTAATTTTCAGTTGAGTATGAATGATGATGTAAAAACATACAAGTACTATTCTATCTTATCAGAGAAATTGACGGGATTATGATAATTCAAAACTTGATTTAATATCTGAAGATTTTAGAAGATTTGTAATCTTCTCCATAATCATAATGAATGGAATACATGTATATTTAAAAAACGTAGAAAGCTGCTATTTGTACATGTAGTGTCTGGTAAAGATAATTCATTTGACAAGCGCATTTTTATTCTTCCTGCAAAATATCGTATTGTTTCTAACATGGAGTCTTACAAATGTTTTGATCACATTTTTTCGATAATTTCACCAGAAATAACAGAAAAAAATATGCATTGGATAAAGATCCAGTTTAAAACTTATATTAAACCGTGTTACATGTGTATTGTTGCAGAACACAGTTCCCTGAAGTACGAGGGGCGTTCAATAAATAATGACATTAGCTCGATGACATACAACATAGTAGTCATATGACATAAACTTTGGCTTTCTCTCATTATTGAATCTTTAATGAATTGATAACAGTTTGTTTGACCACTTTTCATCGTATTATTTCATCGTGGGAAGCTGGAAAACAAGGGCTATTCGAGACACTGCATTAAAAATGAATGGTCAAGAATCAGTAAACTAGAGTCAAATTAAACGCTTCATTAAATCAGCAGTAAAACTTGTTAATATCGCAAAAATATATTAACTGAAATATGTGTAATTTACAGCAACAAATGCCTGTTTTATAGACATGTGAGCAAGTAGATGTCAATAAACAAAAATTATATAATGGGCATCAAAAATGGGCACCGTCCTTGGCAACAATGACTTATAACAACCGATGTAAATTTGCGGAATTTCAACAAATTATCACTGATTATGTTATATTGACTTTAAGACACAAAGCAAAACTGATAAAAATCATTTTGGGGATAGTTCAAACTGTTTTAAAGAAACATTTTATTGTTTAATACTCAAAGGTCACCCTTTATTTTGAAAAATAAGTGAAAATTACAATGTGTAGGAATATGCAAACAATTATTTTTTTAAAAAAATCAAAAATTGTACTTTTCCACGTTTGTATGAAATTCTAACAGATAATGAAACTTGAATCCATTTTGCTTTAAGCCCAGAAAACAAATTCACAATAAGATGCACTTGACAAAACTACAAAGGCCTAAGAAGAGCAAAGAATTGCATGAGAATAAAACCGTTTTATATGCTATTTTCTTAAATATTAGCGGCCTTGTTGTTCAAATTCATATTCAGGGAGCAAGTTCAATTTATAAAGGAGTCTAGAAAACAATTTTTTTTTGCAAAACAATGAAAGGTTTATGAGAGGAAGGAAACAGAATGAGGAATTCACTACATTAAGTATCTTCATGACGGCATCCAAACCTACAGGCCATGAAGAGTAAAGGAGTTTTGGGGATAAACAGGAAGTTAATGTATTGTCACACCAACAAAATTTGCCAGATCTTTCAATCTTTGACTTGTTTCATTTCCTAAACTTAGAAAACACTATCAGAAAGAAAAAAAGTACAACAAATCATAAGATCTGCCGTATTCCAGTATACGAAGGGTCATACTAAAAATGTGTTCGAAGGACAATAAGAAATTTAATGAAAATGTTACGGATATGTGTTTTAATTAAAAGATAATATTTTAGTTAAATAATTACGACAAAGTCATAGAAAAGCGATTTTTGCTTCTTTCCGAGCCCCAATGACATTATTTATTGAATGCCCCTCGTATATTGATATGCTACAGAATATATCACAAGATCGTGTATGATTGTTTACACGATGTTCAAATCGTGTGTCCAGGGTTTATCTAATATTGGAAAAAGTCGAAATAATAAACGTCCATATTATGGACACAGGAGGGCGAACAATAACATACACCGATTATACCCCCCCCCCCCCCCCCCCCCCCCCCCCGCATCCCAACCCCGGGGTCGTATCCATCTGGTTTGGTCACCGTCACAATTATCATATTATGACAATAGCAAGTACAAAAGTGCATTGAAAAAATGTTTTAAGTAAGATACAAAACTCGCACCTCGTCCCAGTCCTGTATCTGACATATTAGACCATCTTCGTCTTGTATCCCATACATAAATACATGTTGGAACGAGATTAAATTCATCATAAAGCCCTTCGGGCTTTATGGAATTTAATCTCGTGACCAACTCGTATTTATATCCTGATAGATGTTTAAAAATGATACCTTATTTCTTAATTATTCCTGGCAAATTAGCCGTAAAATCTTTTTGTTATACAC
This sequence comes from Saccostrea glomerata, assembly GCA_003671525.1. Classification (NCBI taxonomy): domain Eukaryota; kingdom Metazoa; phylum Mollusca; class Bivalvia; order Ostreida; family Ostreidae; genus Saccostrea; species Saccostrea glomerata. The sequence continues at coordinate 1,559,102 of PRKT01000071.1, forward strand.
AGAATTTCATAAATCATTGTTAAGGTCATACGCAACGTAGTTTGAACTTAATTGGGTTCTTCCCTGGAGTTGAAGAGTTCCACTAAAAGAAGGACCTGTGTGCAATATTTTTAATGTCTATATATGGATTTGTACACCTCTTCTAAAACAATTTTTGATGAATTAAAATATGGAATTTGTGTTTTATAATTTTTGTACATTTTTATTTGAACAATGCAACAATTTTCAAAATTCGATATCTTTTCAAAACCCCTGGTAAGGCATGTTGATTTTTTGTCTATGAACATGTAATTATACTATAAGTTTAAATTTGGAATATCTTTGAAATCTATCAGTAGGTAAGGTACGTTGCGTATGTCCTTAAATTATGTATACGGTAGAGGAATCATAGAAAGCATAGAAAAGCCGGTACCCACTTCAAAAGTGAAGAAATATTTGAAAAAACATGTAACTGCATGAATTCTCCACCGCTATCACCAAAACTCTTGACGAAATGTTTGAGAAAAACAAGATTGGTATTAACGTCTATGAGACGCTAAATCCTACTGACTGTAAACCAATATAATTTTATCTACTTCCTCAGATACACAAAGAGGGCATGCCAGATAGTCCCATAGTAAAGGCAATTGACTAAATACATTGATTTACACCTCCGTTCACATAGGCGTCGGAAGGAAATTGAAAGTGAGGGGGCTAATTGAAAGGGGGGGGGGCTAAACCAACAAAAACAGGTAATTTTCAATGCATAGAAAATATCTATCTTTGCAAAAAAGTCCCCCCCCCCTCAGACCCCGGTTCCGATGCCTATGGTCAACACATAGAGAATTTACCATCCTATATCAAGGACACCACGGACTATATGAAAAAGACGCCCTCTCCAGATCATACCCTTCTCGAGACTATGGACATCAAACCTTTGTACACCAATATTCCGCACGATGAGGGTATCGAAGCCTGTAGAGATTTTTGGGATAGTAGATCCATACAAGTTCCTTCTACAGAGACCCTCGCCATGCTCCTTGAACATGTTCTCATGTATACAACAACTTCATGTTTAATGGAGAATATAACCTGCAGGTTAATGGCACTGCTATCGGTACGAAAATGGCACCGTATTATATGCTAATGTTTTCATGGGCAGACTAGAATGTAACTTGTTACTGAGTTATCTACAACTTCAATCCAAATATTTCAAAATTGTGAATTCTGCGTTGACCGAGGTTCAGTCTATATTCATTGTCTGCATGGTTTGGCTTGTTCACTACATGCATCTCGCGAACTTACTTATTACCATCGCAGTATAACTATCCCTCTATTCACCATGTATTAGGGCACAGGTGGGGTTTCGGTTAAGTAACATATAGGGTTTCAACTCCGAAGCAGTGATTTTTTGCATTTGGAAAATATATTTGTAAAAATCTGTTGCTAATGAAGTTTTCGGGGCCAAATGATATGCGCACGGGTTGTAAGAATGTATTACCTTCCAATTTAGTGCAATAGGCTGGCTGAAAGCGTTACGGATTCTGCAAACACTTCTGGACAGTTCAGTCGACTGGGAAAAGTTGTGGTGTCGCTGACTTTCTTTGCTCTATAATTTTGAAAAGCGGACCCTTAAAGCTCATTTTAAGGATGATAGATAAAGATTGATATAAAAACAATCCATGGAAACTTTTTTTCACCTTTCGCAGTCTCTATTTCTATAAGAAATATAAACTTTTGTGGCCAAATTCTAATGTGCCTAACGGGGTTTCAAGGTTTGTTAACATAGGGGGTTTCAACTCAAAGGCTTTTTCTAAGTTTCTAGATCTGGATTCCTTGTTCATTCATCACGAAGCAAAAGTGAATGGCCATATGGAAGGGAAATGATTTGTTTTTCACCGGTGTGCAAAGATTTTTAAGCACCTCAAATTCTTATTTTTTGATATCATCGGTCCTATAAGAGTGCCAAAAATCCAAAAATAAGAATCCAATGCTTACATTTACATTCTCTAGTTTTATCTCTACATAATTGTAAATTTCCTTATACATGAAGTACTTTCTACTGGATTTAGCGCATTTCAGATCTGAAGTACTTTTAAAAGCCGTCTGTGACATTGAATGTTTAATGCCGGGGGGGGGGGGGTTACAAATGTTTTATTTTGATGATAAATTATTCGATTGATTTTAATTGATATGAGTTATAACAATACACATCTTAGCATTTCAAGAGTATTGAAAATGTACATAATTTCAACTATGCATTCTACGGCGCAGTAATAAGGTTTGGTGTGTTTGATAGGATATTGAATGGAATTATATAAAAATTCCAATGGATTTCAAAAAGAAAAGAAATAATTTGAATTTTAAAAATATACAAACATGAATACCCATTTTAATCTCTATCGGATACCTATCAAATCTATCTAGGATGTCATTTAAAATTCTGACATTTATGTGTAACTGTTCAGTTGGCGGAACATTTAATTGAACTTTTGTCAAAATAGAATTCAAATAAACGATTGCGTTTTTCCCGAAATTCCGAAGGCTGTTGTAAGTCCTATTGAATGTAAGATATAAAAGTTCTGCGACCGGAAATTTAATAACATTGTACATGTATCTAAAATTATGGAACGAACTACCTTTGCATATATTAATCAATCAAAATCTATTGATGTTTTCAAAAACAACTTTAAAACACACTTCTTTGGGAACTTATATATTTTTAATCATTGTTCTCCATGTATATTTGTATACAATGTTACTGCATGTACAATGCCATTGAATACGTTGATATAAAGTTTCGAGGTATATACTATCAAAGTTTCACAGAGAGGCACATTGCGTCTCATAAACATGGAACTGGGTTTCCTTTAGGAAAATGTGGGAAGGAGCTTTATTTTGAATCTGGTCAAGACGCACAAAAGGAACACAAAGCATTTTTCTATGGCAATTTAATACAGGGACATAGCATCCTTTTTTAAAATAATTTTTAATAGGGGTCAGAGAAAAATTCCTACCAAAAAAACTGCACAAACAAAAAGATCTTTTTTATATTTTGTGAAGTAAACAACAAGTACTTGTTGTTTTTTATATCAATGTCCCTTGTTTTCACATTTTCATGCTTTCAATTTGTCAAAATGAATGACACTACGCTGTCTGAACCACTGGTCCCGCCAAATTACGACTTTTTCTACTTTCGATTTCAGCGGAAGTGAAGCATTTAGTCAACTTGTACAATGTTTCATTTAACAAGAAATACGATGTCGTCATAACTTTTCGCTTGTCAGTTGAATTGGGAATTTTAGTCACAGATTTGGGAAAAATTAACGGTTTTTTGCATTGGGAACGGTGCCGTTTATCGGTACCAGTTATATAAGGAAAAAAACGCTGGAGTTGGATAAGTGGGAGAGAGAGAGACAGTGGGGGGAGAGAGGGGGTAGGTTTCACTTTTCAGTTACACATTTTATTCATGCACAACTCTTCAATACCATTATTTGGTAACAAAGGTGTGAGTTTTCAATGAAGAATTTCAACAGTAAAATGTTATGCTTGGAAGAAGTGCACCCGGCTTGTGTATGACACGCAACCTGTCTCTTGAGTGAGCTTTCACATCTGTTCATCTTTGCACATAGGTGACAACTAAACTTTTTGTGTAACATGTGACCATTCGTTTTTGTTTCGTGTTAAATGGACGGCATCCATATTTATTCTTGAAAGAAAGCAAAGATTTAAACATAGAAAAAACCTTTGAGTTGAAACCCCCTATGTTAACAAACCTTGAAACCCCGTTAGACACATTAGAATTCGGCCACAAAAGTTTATATTTTTTACAGAAAAAAAGAGACTGCGAAAGGTGAAAAAAAATTTCCATGGATTGTTTTTTTATCAATCTTCATCTATCATCCTTAAAATGAGTTTTAAGGGTCCGCTTTTCAACACTATAGAGCAAAGAAAGTCAGCGACACCACAACTTTTCCCAGTCGACTGAACTGTCAAGAAGTGTTTGCAGAATCCGTAACGCTTTCAACCAGCCTTTTGCACTAAATTGGAAGGTAATACATTCTTACAACCCGTGCGCATGTCATTTGGCCCCGAAGACTTCATTAGCAACGGATTTTTACAAATATATTTTCCAAATGCAAAAAATCACCGCTTCGGAGTTGAAATCCCATATGTTACTTAACCGAAACCCCACCTGTGCCCTAATACACGGTGCTATTGCCCTTTAAAAGTTGAGAAAACGATGAAAACAATCTTATTGACTTAACTATCCATTAATTGTTATGTATATCCTGTAATTCGAAGTGTTTAAAACATGTTGTACTTGGTTGATAAGGGCAAGTCGTCTATTTAGGAATTATTCCACATTTTAAAATTGGAAAAGGTGTGACTCGTATCATTGTACATCTTTAACCCCCCTGTCCTTTTCAGAAAAAAAGTTGACAAGCAAAAAGAAGGGGGGTAGAGGTAAATTTTTTCAATGCCAATTCCTTTCAATACCTTTGTTTGCATACAATACTACATTTACTTCAGACTACTATACTTTAGTACACAGTGGGGGGAACAAGGCTTTCAATGAACATATTCAATAGTAAAAGTGGTGTTGGGGAAAAAAGGGACAGGCCCCCCTCCCCCCCCGTTGCTACGTGCCTTCAATTGCGTGTGCAAACACCGCAATAGAATTGTTCACAGAACTAGCAAAAATATTTTAGGTGAAAAAGTTGTAGATATAATGTCCAACTGACAATCCCTAGAAATATATAATACTATAATAGTATGCTGTTAATTATCAAGGTTGTCGTGCAAGTGAGTAAATTCAACCCTCTTATAACAACATGGCTTGATTCAATAGCAGACAACACAAACTGTTTCTTGGTCAAAATTATTCGGCTTTCTGGCTTTCAAGAATAATTGTTATCGTTTTCCATAGATAAGGAAAGTTAACAAGGTAAGTTAAAAAGGATAGTTTTATCATGACCATAGCTACTTTTAAAAAAGATTAGGACACAAATTAAAAATTAGCTTAAAGATAATAAGCACTGGTCAGTGGTGACTGAGGTGGGGAATTGACGCCGTCACCAATGTGTGTGACAGTCATTGGTGGCGGATGCTCTTACGAACATGTGGCGTTATCGTAAACCCCACCTCACATGATCGAGTGCTGTTAACTCGTAGACATCTTGTGGTGATATTTGGGCATTTACTTTTATTTTAAACACTGATAAATCCAATTTCAACATTGTGTTATTCCCTGGATATGTTAATGGGATATATTGGGCAATTGAACATTATTGTATTGATTTAACATATTTGACATTGTTATAGCTGTAGAACTGTAGCTCTCCGAAAAAATATATTGACAGACCGGAGAGCTACAGTGCCACCCATTGAAAAAAAAAACTGTATAATTATTGCGCACAAAAATTTGCACTTAGTTCTGTATTAATTCTACCAAATTCTTACCTAAATTGAAAAAAAATAACTTTTACAAAAAATCCTTACTTTAATATCAAGTAGACCAAATTATCAAACAAAATGGAAGTATAAATAGACGAAACTCTCGATGATCTCAATTTCAGGGCCAGGAGGGGCTACTAACAAGAGTTATAAGAAAAGTTTTGTTGCGGAAACAGTGAAAGAATATACTGTAAATCACTTTTTATTCGCGAGAACTTTATTTTCGCGTAATTACGCGATACAGTGTGCTCGCGAAAATTTGATTCTCGCGTATAATAGTATTCCTTGAGAACATATAGAGCAATGACTACAATTCGCGAAAATTTTGTCTCGCTAATCAAGAGTCAATGACTATCTCGCGAAAATAAGGTACCGCGAAAATTTAGTGATCTACAGTATTAGGATCACACGGTTAGTAATATTTTGATGTGACATTTTGAGAGACATGGAGAAATAAATCGAGAATCATCGCACTTTTTTGTGCGCAATGAATACACAGTTTTTTCAATGGGTGGCACTGTAGCTCTCCGAAAAAAAATATTGATAGACCAGAGAGCTACAGAGCCACCCATTGAAAAAACTGTATATTTATTGCGAACAAAAAAATGCGCTCGGTTCTCGATTTATTTCTCCATGTTTTTAAAGCTGTAATCTCAAAATATTACTAACCGTGTGTTCCTCACATATTCTTTGACTCTTTCCACACCAAAACATTCCTCATAATTGTTGTTAATAGTCCTCCTGGTCCTGATATTGCAATCATCGGACATTTCGCTTATTTATACTGCCATTTTGGTTTCAAAGATAATTCGGTCCAATATGCTTCGTTCAGATGTCAACTACGAGAGAACTTGATAGAGGAGAGAGGATCTTTTTTAAATCTTCCATTTTTCGCAATTGAAGTAAGAATTTGGAAAAATTAATCAAGAATCGAGCGCACTTTTTTGTGCGCAATAAATATACAGTTTTTTCAATGGGTGGCACTGTAGCTCTCCGGTCTATCAATATATATTTTTTCGGAGAGCTACAGATCTGCAGCTAGTGGCACTGTAGCTCTCCGGTCTGTCAATATAATTTTTTTCGGAGAACTACAGTTTTGCAGCTATCGTTGTTAATGCATGGGATATTGGCCTAGAGGAGTCTTTCCCATGCCTATCTATTTATGACCGAAGGTATGTAAATCACCACAGTTGCTGTACTGCACCACTTGAATAAAAGTCATATTCACAGTTTTGACCTTTTTCCTTGACCTTAGTTCAAAACATATTGTAACGGGACTGTCTAGGGGTTAGTCCCGTACATAAGTCCGAGTTCAAAGGATAAAAGAGAGAACAAGAATTTTAGTGTTTTAAAGAATTATTATATTCTGTTGCATTATTTACAATTCAAAAACAAACGTAAAAGATATGAAACAATATCATATAAAATCCAAGAATGCAATAATTACCATTGAAAGAGAATTTTGCCCCAGTCCCCAGAAATACGTCTGTTCAGTAATTAATAATAATGTAGACTGCCTTTGATTACACAAATGTATATAACATATAATAATAGTAAATCCCGGCCGGGTACTATAGACCCGGGCGCGCCCAACCCGAACGGGTTATAAACAAAGGGGAATAACTCTAAATAAAAGTAATGACAAATAGAGGGAAATATGAATAAAGTAAGGTACATATACATAAATACTCTGTAATTACATACATATTTGATTAGACACATTTAAAAACCACCACACTCCCCCTTCCTTAAGATCTAATGTGGATGAAAATACACATTAGTCTACATCAATACAAATACATGTATATCTAATAAATACAAGTATTACTTCAAAATAACATACATTCAATTATTATGAAAATATAATGTACATGAATCAACATTTAGAAACTTTAAGATAATAGACATTCAATCAATTACATGTACAGTTATATAAACACTTTTTAAACAATAAATAAACAATGTCACAACTTTCACATATTAGCACATTTCATCACAGTTGTTCGCACTTACTCCTCGAAAAGTTTGTCCATAGATCGTAATTTTCTGATCTCACTCTCTAATTCTCGGTTCTTCTTCTCCAGTTGTCTCCTCATTTCCCTCTCTCGCTCCAGTTCCGTTCGCTCACCGTCCTCTAACCTCTTTTTCACTAGTGCTCTCGCTCTTCCTACTACGTCCATGCTGTTGCACAGCCACATGAGGCACGACTGCAGTTCCTCTGAATTACCTGCCTCTGGGAGGTTTGGTAGGTCGAGGCTGGGTAGGTTCACCCACGTTGTTTGGGTCCCTGTCGACCGGTGATCTGGGACCTCCCTGTCCCTGTACTCCTGGAGAGTAAGCCTTCTCTTCTTGCTGCTGGTCTCCAGCTCTTCTTCCTTGAGGTCGCTTGTTGGTGCAGTGGGCTCAGTCTGAGTAGAAAAACCACTCTCCACATCCACCGGCGTTATTCCATCATCTGTAGTGGACTCCTCCTGTTCCTGGGTGACTACTGGGTCAGTAGTTTCTCTCAGGCATCCTCCTTTAAATATGTAAAGACCTGGGTCTAAATAACCCTTGTTCTTCCTCTGGATTACCTCACACTTAGTGAGTATAAATTCCACTCTGTCCTGATTGCTCTCATGTGCTCGGCGAATGTGAGTCCTCATGTCTGATTTCCGCCTACACTCCGCGCTACACCCATTAACGGAACATATAAATTTGGTGACATACAGTTTGTGTCTCTCCTCCCAGTGTAGGGAGAATTTTGATTTGGAGGGAAAATTTGTCCCTTTACATCCAAGCACGGGGCAGACCATTCCTGACGGATCGTAGAGGATTTCAATAAAGTCGGTCTGGCACTGTCCAAGGACAGCATTGACCTCACTCATGTCCGCGAATAATTCAAGAAAATCTGTAGCCTGAAATAGAATTTGTTTATCATTAAAGAACTGTATGAATATTTTCGTTTTACTAATAAATCTAGCATTATAACAGCAAAGAGTTGGAGGAAAATAAATAAACTGTATGACCTATCCCCACCCAAATATACAACAATGACAACTGTCATTTCTCCGACACAAGTACACATCCCATCACTCAGAGAATCACTATTCTCTCATGGGAAATAACACCTGGTAGATAAGACACCGAAAGCTAAACCCATGGTGTACACAAAACAAATCTACCCAATTCCAACCTTAGGAATTTACACCGTGTACTACATGTCATCAAGTCCTCAACAGACATAAAATTGGGTCTTCCATAGGATTATACTTCATTAAAACAAACAAATAACATAAACACCACCCCCAAGAAATATATTTATCTTATTTATTTTTCTAAGGAGAATATCGAGAAACGGGTTTTATGAGCCTTCCTTTCCGCGAGAAAGAATCAGCGCGTCTCGATTGAACCACATCCAGATCTGGCGATTTGCAAGCCAAAGGCTCAATTTCCTCTCGATCGCTTATACATTTAGTATCGTATTCGGAATCTGAACTTTCATCGTATAGACAAGATTCGTCTCGGTCATTGTCAGAATCGTATTGATTCTCTGATATTCCGTCACCGTGCAGTTGCTTCAGGTGATCAACATGGACCACAACTGTTTTTCCTGTTGTTTCATGTTTTATCTCGTAAGTTATGTCTGAGAATTTTCGAACAACCCTGTAGGGTCCTGTCCAACCGGATCCTAATTTCTGATTTGCTTTTGGTGGGTACCATCTCCATACCAGATCGTCTATTGCAAACTCCCGTGGCTTCAGTCTAACATCATGGTATCGTTTCTGTTTCTTAAAACTTGATTGCAAGTTTTCATGAACAATTCCATAGGTCATTTCCATGGTATTGCGAATCCATTCTACGTAAGAATGATAGCAGCCAATCTCTGGTGGATTTGTAGGAGTTGTACATGTACCAGCTATAACATCTATTGGTAGATTGATTTCTCTCCCTACCATGACCAGATTGGGAGTACATTTTGTACTTTCGTGAACCGTGGCACGGTAGGCCATCATCAAATATGGCAAGTGGTCATCCCAAATAGATCTGTTCTCATTGACAAAGATGGACAACATTTGCTGTAGTGTGCGGTTGAATCTCTCTACCATACAGTCGGATTGAGGGTGATATGGTGTGGTACGGGATTTTATTATCTCCAAGAGAGAGCACTACTCAGCAAAACGAGCTGATTCAAATTCACGGCCTTTGTTGGTATGATTTCTAAATGGTATGCCTAAGCGGCATATTACTTCCGTTACAAGCTTATCAGCAACCGTCTGTGCTGTATGATCCTCCAGTGCAAATGCCTCTTTCCATTTGGAAAAATAATCTCCAACAACCGTAATGTATTGTTTTCCTTCTCTAGTTAATGGTAGGGGACCTAAGATGTCGATGGCAAGACATTCCATAGGACCAAATACTTCATGGTGTTGCATTGGGGACTTCCCTTGTCCAGGACCTGGCTTTTTCTTTGAACAAGGTTGACAAGTTTGTCACCAGCGTGCAACATCATCGGTCATTCCTGGCCAATAAAAACGATTTCTGATGGAATGTAGAGTTCTCTCGCGTCCAAGATGTCCCGACGTCTTAGCGTTATGCAAATGTTGCATAATTTCTCTCCTAATAGACTTTGGGGCAACTAACTGGAGACGGCTTTCGTTTTCATTTTCCTCCCATACTCGGTAGAGTATATTATTCTCCACTTTGAGTCGCTGCCACTGGCGAAGCAAGGTGTTTACAGTTGGCAAAGGATCATTTAGTTTCGGACGTTCTCTCTGATTCATGATAAGTTGTTTAACCTTTGATATTGCCATGTCTTTGTCCTGTTGTGCTTGTAAGTACTAGAGACTCCATTGTTCTACCCAATTGGATTCGGGTCTACTAGTCTTGGTAATATCTTAATCTTGAGTAGTTGCTGAGCTCAATGCGTTGACTGAGCATTCGCTGGATGAGCATTGGTCGCATGCTTCTCTTTTGCAACGTTTCCTTGGTTTCCTAGATAATCCATCTGCATTGCCATGAAGACTTCCTTTTCTGTGTTCAATTTTGAAGTCGTAGGTTTCCAAGAGAGATATCCAGCGTGCAAGTAAACCTTCTGGCTCCTTAAAATTCTTCAACCAGATCAACGAAGAATGGTCTGTTCTTAATAAAAAGGGTCTACCATAAAGATAGTGTCGGAATTGTTTGACAAAGATTACGACCGCTAGTAATTCTCGATACGTGGTGCAATATCCCATTTGGGATCTGGATAGTGTCTTGCTACCATAAGCAATTACTACTTCCTCGCCATTTTGCATCTGTGAGAGCACAGCTCCAACTCCATATGCGCTAGCATCAGTATCCAATATAAATTCGTCTGTTGGTGATGGGTACGATAATACTGGTGCAGTTGTAAGGAGATGCTCTAAAGTATTAAAAGCAATTTCACATTCCTCTGACCATTTAAACTTTCTGTTTTTCTGTGTCAAGCGGGTTAGCGGGTACGCGACATTCGAAAAATTGTTTATAAACCTGCGATAATAGGATGCGAGTCCTATAAAGCTGCGTACTTCTGAAACGGAAGTTGGTACAGGCCAATTTATTACAGCTGATATCTTATCAGGGTTACATCTAATACCTTCTTGGGATACAGTATGACCCAGAAATTCTACTTGCTCTTGAAACAAGGCACACTTCTTCGGTTTTAGTTTAAGATTCGCTGTACGAAGTCTGTCAAAGATGACAGTCAGGTTGTCCAGAGTTTCTTCGAACGTGGCACCAAATGTTATGATGTCGTCTAGATAAACTAGACATTTCTCCCATTGTAGGCCAGATAGAACGGCTTCCATCAAGCGTTCAAATGTCGCAGGGCTATTAGATAAACCAAACGGTAACACTTTAAACTGGAATAGACCCCTGTGGGTTGCGAACGCTGTCTTGGTTTTATCGGATTCGTCCATGGCGACTTGCCAATAGCCGCTAGCAAGATCGAGAGTACAGAACAATTTAGCGCCAGAGAGTGTGTCTAGTGATTCGTTGATTCGTGGCAGGGGATAGGCATCCTTAATCGTTACGTTATTTAGCTTACGATAATCTACACAGAATCGTGCAGTTCCATCCCGTTTCTTCACTAAAACTATCGGCGCAGCCCAAGGTGAACTGCTTGGTTCTATTATATCAGCTTCAAGCATTTTGTCTATTTCTTGATCTGCTATAGCTTTTTGGTGCATAGGGAGACGCCTTGGTGGTAACTTGATTGGTTTAGCGTTGTCAGTGTTAATCGTGTGTCTCACAAGGTCCGTACGCCCTAATGGGGTATTTGGTCCCATAAAAACGTCAGCATTACGTGCTAATGTGTCGCTTAACAGCTGCCGTTGCTGTTCAGTTAAGTTACTTGAGCTGTTGTTGACCAGGGATTGAAAATAGTCTGGTAAGCTTGGCAAGTTTGTGTCCACTGGACGGCCCTCTGTGACTTTTCTGCTGTCGAATTCAGCGACAGAATCAATTGTTTGTACGGATGCCACTGTAGCGTTTCTTTTAAGCATCACTGTCTCTGTTGTAGGATTTAGGACTGAGAAGAGCACTTTGTTATATTGTACTTTGACAACCGATTTTGGCAGTAACATTCATTTACTATCAGAGAGTGGTTCTATCAATCCGTCCACACCATGTGGAAATCCACAGTCCGTGCTTCCTTTCAAAAACATCTCGCTTTTCGCTGGTATGCTAATTGTCTCTGTCACATAAATGCGTGCGCATGTACTCTGTAATTTGTCCTCTTTTACTAGACCAATCTCACCAAAGAATGGTGAACGTAGACGTCCAGCAGTCATGTCCATTATAGCTTCATATTTTGAAAGAAAATCAAGTCCGAGTATACCGGACAAATCTCCAAGTTGAGCAACAACAACAGTTGTAGGAAATTCCTTCCCATTAATCCATAAGTCAACATCAGTTTTACCCTTCACCGAGAGCAAATCTCCATCGGCAGTGGTTAATGTAGTCTGTAGATCATCTAGATCTTTGTTTCCAAGCAATGAATCAAAAATTTCATTTGATATTAGACTCCAACTGGACCCCGTATCAACAAGAAAATAAATTTCTTTATTACAAAGTTTTGCTTTGACAAACCAACAATTTCTTGAAATACTGGACAAACGAGCTTTCGTGTCTTGTTTTGGCCTATTTTCATGACTGGGTTTTTCAGGGGCTGGGCTTACGGCCGTGGGCTCAGCCCATTTTCGTTTAAATGACTAGAGTCATTATGGGTTCCCTTTCTATTTTTCGGCTTTGAGTTTTTCTTTGGACATTTAGAACTTATATGGCCAGTTTCATTACAAGCGTAACAAACTATTTCTCGAGGCCCACTATAACCATTAGGTCTTTTCTCGTAAGGACCATTATGCCCTTTAAATTCCAAAGACTTCAGTGTTTTCTGAATCATGTGTTGAATAGATTCCTCTAGTTTCTCTAGATTTACATGACTATTGTTGTCATTTTTATCTGTGGGCGGAAGAACAGCGCATGCATTACCAACATGTGGTTTCTCAATGTCCCGCGGTTTCCGTGGGGTGTCCTGAGACCCTTCAAATGACTCAAATTCGAGTGCCAGAGAAATAGCGCGATCTAGCGTTTTAGGATGAGAAAACTGCACGTAGCGTTTTAGTTCGTGGCAACCTAAACCAGTGACAAACTGTTCAACAGTAAGACTTTCGCGCATATCAGAAGGAAATGTAGGGAAAGCGCGACTAGCTAGTCGCCTTAACGAGTATCCATATTCGGACACTGTTTCACCTTGTTTCCGTTTTCTAGTACGAAACTCGCACCTGTATGCCGTTTCACGCTCGGGTGGAGAAAATCGCTGAGTAAGCGCGCATTTTAACTCGACATAGTTGCCTAGTTCCCTATATGAGAGCTCACTAAGAACTCTTTGCGCTCGACCTCTCAAACTCATAGCTAACTGAGTAGCTTTCTCGGCATCTGTCCACTCGTTCCACATTGCAACTTGCTCGAAATGACATAAATAATCGGGCCATTCTGTATTCTCTGCGTTGTACACGTCCGGTTCTTTGTATTTCCTAAAACGATTGCTTTTAGATTCAGACCGGTTTCCATAATTATCATAAAGACTTTGTTCTTTCTTAAAATTAACCTTAGGTGTTTTACAAACATTAAGTTTGTCTATGTCATATTTATTTGTGTAAGAATCACGCGGTGTGCTAGCTTTTGATCGCATAAAGTTAGATTCGGAATGGCTCTCCATACTCTTTGTGTACGACGTCACGTGATCTATGGATTCGTCTGTACTTTGTCTATACATCGGCGAAAAACATCTGTTTTCTGATGGATTAGGTGAGAAATACGATGAATTTCGGGGACACTCAGTATCAGTGTTAATTTTGGAATCAGTATTATCTGATTTATATCCACGTTCCGTCGAGAATGACGGAGAAAACGATAAAACAAGCGTGTCGTATGCAGAATTTTCGTCAACTAAGTGCGCGGATCTAACATTTTCCACTTTTGCATAGTCGGAAACTTTAGCAGTTTCATTACGTCCTATTTTAGAATTTCCTCCAGATTTAGAGGATTGTTCATCCGATTTACAAGTAACACGAAGAAAACTTGGAATGAAAAATCGCAAAATTGCGAGAAACCCTCCCCAAAAAGACATTGTATGTAAATCAATATAGGCCCTAAACAGCGTCAATTGACGCGTAAAATCCAAGATAAAACACCAAAATATTCTTTTATCCTCGGAACGAGCCCCCACAAATATCTATGTAACTGGACTGTCTAGGGGTTAGTCCCGTACATAAGTCCGAGTTCAAAGGGATAAAAGAGAGAACAAGAATTTCAGTGTTTTAAAGAATTATTATATTCTGTTGCATTATTTACAATTCAAAAACAAACGTAAAAGATATGAAACAATATCATATGAAATCCAAGAATGCAATAATTACCATTGAAAGAGAATTTTGCCCCAGTCCCCAGAAATACGTCTGTTCAGTAATTAATAATAATGTAGACTGCCTTTGATTATAAAAATGTATATAACATATAATAATAGTAAATCCCGGCCGGGTACTATAGACCCGGGCGCGCCCAACCCGAACGGGTTATAAACAAAGGGGAATAACTCTAAATAAAAGTAATGACAAATAGAGGGAAATATGAATAAAGTAAGGTACATATAAATAAATACTCTGTAATTACATACAAATCTAATTAAACACATGTAAAAACCACCACAATATATCATTCCGGTCTTTATCTATGCAGTGATAAGATTTTTTACAGAATTCTAAGGTATAACTTGGTTATAGTCTTTAAAACACCCTTGAACATTGTACACTTGTATTACATTTCAATTCTTTCCAAAGAATATGCCATGACACCTAACATAGCAGACATAGACTCTAGGTTATAATGAAATGTTTCAAATAGGTAATATTAGTAATTGACTTTTATCCTGGAGGAAAATGATCCAAAATCTAAAGAAAATCTATCCATTTTTCACTTAAGATGTGAAGTTTGAAGGTTACAAATTATTGACAAGGGTAGTTATCTCAAAAATCTCATGCTTTGACCTTGAGCATTGTCTTATACAACTAAGTTTATTACTCCAACCACTCTATGTGTAGTAAGTATGAATTTTATGGAAGGATAAAAATATTCAATATATAATTACATCACAAATTATAAGACACTATTAGCAATACAGAACGGGACTACGGTGGGCGGAGCTACTTTCTGTTCTGTATTAGCCCTGTATACAGTATTGTATTTGCCAACTAGCACGGTCTAAAAATAAATCTGATTCAATTTAGCAAAAGCACGTACAAATAGTAAATGCTGATGTGTTCCTATTATAATTTTGGAGAAACGCCCAGTATTTTCCTGAGAATGTAAAATGTCAAAATTTCTCAAACACTTTTTAAAAACTTATTCCACACAAAATCTACACGTAATTTCGATCCAAAGTAAAAGGAAAATTCGCAATAACGGAAAACATCCACTCTCCTGGTGCAAAATCATTCAAGTCCATTTTTTCCGCGTTTTTATTTTTCAAAATCCGTCTCGCTGACGACAACCACAGATCTCTTTCATTTGGTTTTCAATGTCGCAATTCAATTTGAAAATAAAATCAGTGACAACAAAGTCCATCGAAGAATTTTCTGTCAATCCTGTTTTTGTTAATCTAGTTAAACCGGGATTTTAAGACCCCTGAATTAAATTATGAGAAATCTCCATCTACAATAGATCACAACAATGACGGTTAAATCCTCCAATTTATCCATTAAGAACAACTATCACTCGATTACGTCTACCACGCTAAATTGTCAAAACTAATCTGACCGAATTTTACGTTTTCCGTGGAAATATTTATACTGCGGATGCGTACTCCCCGTCGGGGCCTCATCTACAGAACTCTTGTGGAAGTTTGGATGCTGCAAAGTTATAAAGTGGGCGGAGCTATTTTTGATTGATCGTGTCACAAATCATTTAGAGAACTCGACAGGTTCTGTATCGTAGATACAAATTTGGGGGTGGAGGCTCGTGCTGCGCACTCGTATCCACCCCCAAATTTGTATCTACGATACAGAACCCGTCTCGTTTTCTAAATAATACAAAGAATTATGAGATTATATCATTATTCATGCAAAAGGACTTACATGTATTAACATATTCTGGGGATCCCTTAGTATACTTAAGGTTAAATAAGGCTGTGTTTATGAATGTAAGACACATATCTCTGCTGGTGGACAGTTTGTCCCCGAGGATACTTGTCGTTCGGTACTTATTCATGCATGAGTACACAGAATAACGAAATGATACTGGCAGGCGCGTCGCCCAGTATAAAAAGGCGTCACTCCTTTGAGTCTATAAGGGACACAGACTCATGGAGTTCATTTGGTGCCCCTCGGATAACCCTCAGAGATATTAAACATATGTCATATGTACAGTCTTCAGATTCCCAGTTTTGGTATAAAACCAATACCAAATTGAAAGAGTGTAAAGTTTCTATTACAGATATATTGAATAATTCCTTTTCCGATCTAATGTCTTCGGTTTCAAAATGTTCTGTGCGAAACTGTAAATCCTGTGACATTTTGATAACTGACACTTCTTTCGCCAGTAATCTTACTGGACAGAGCTTCTATACCAAAACTTGGGAAAATCTGAACTGCAAATCTTCTAATGTTGTCTATGGAATAGAATGTAATCTGTGTGGACTTATTTATGTCGGTGAAACCAAGGGATCGCTTAACAAAAGAATATCAGGTCATCGATTTCAAATAAATCATGGTGGTCAGCAGCTTTTATACAAACATTTTAATTCACCTGATCATTCTATTTTATCAAAGAAAGTTAGATTTCTCGAAAAGATTTATCACCACACAAATAGTCCGTCGTTGAGTACACCTTTCCGTAGACAACGAGAAGAATTTTGGATCAGAAAACTAGGGACAGCCTTTCCCAATGGATGTAATGACAATGTCTATAGTGTTGGAAATCTTTCCAGCCCGCAGTGTAATAATGTAAATGTGATGGGACTTTTTAACAATACTCAGAGACGTAAGCGTAGTCATGGACATCGTTCGTGCAATAAACCTGCAATACACAACCTCTCTTTTGATTCATTACTCCCTTATGTAAATGAACAGTTAGGTCTACATAATATTCGAACAAAACTTTACTCTGTCCCTTTGAAACTTTTAAATAGTCTTCTTGAAAAGGCCAAGGAACATCCAATTTTAGATTCCTCGTCACCTGAATATAGGCTCGGATCTGTGATTATGGATATTGCATATCATAGGCTTTTTAAACCCGCACGTTTCACGGAAGAAAATGCACCTAAAAGAATCCGTCTTTTCCTCAAACTTCAATATGCCAATAAATGAATTGACGCGGTTAATATAAGTAATATTCTTAATCATAAAAGGGTCCAGACTTGTATTCCACCATATTTCAAGTTAAAGACTACACCTTGTATTTCCTACAAATATACATCGACCATTGCTTCCAAACTTTTCAATTACAAAAACACTTTACATGGCCTGGATATCGACTATCTGAAAAATAATCCAGCTTCGTG
Organism: Saccostrea glomerata; assembly: GCA_003671525.1. Lineage (NCBI taxonomy): Eukaryota > Metazoa > Mollusca > Bivalvia > Ostreida > Ostreidae > Saccostrea > Saccostrea glomerata. The sequence continues at coordinate 1,576,596 of PRKT01000071.1, forward strand.
TTCATGTTCTTCTTCGCCCTATAACTATAGTCCTGCTGGACACGTCATTACAGGTGACGTAAATATAGTTCGTAATGAGGACCTTAGATCACTTATTTTAAAAGGTTCTAAATATAGGGAACCCCGATCCTTCAACTGGCGTCGGAATTTCATAATTATTATGGATTCTGTTGAAAATTACGCCAGAAGATTGGCCAGATATGAAAAAGATCTAGAAGACGTTGACACCTTGTCAGAATGGATTACATGTATCAGATCCATGTTAAAGTCACGTATTCAAAGATTGAGGGGCAAAATGAAAATCATCTATCCTTCTGTGTTCAATAAACCAGAAGTGAAAAAAGAATTAGATAGATTACACGATCAGTATGTACTGGTTCCTGCCGACAAAGCAGGTAACAACATTGTCTTCGTTTGTTAGGCTCATTATATAAATTGCATTCTAGAAGAACTTGGATTTAATTCTACAAGTGGTAATCCTACTTATACTCATACTTCTCTTTCTAAGGAAGAAATTCTTCAAAATCACCTGTCAGTTTTGAATACTTTTAATATTCCACAGAGCCAAAATGAATGTGACCTACCTTATAAAAATTGGATTCCGAAACTTCATAAGAATCCTTACAAACAAAGATACATCGCAGGTTCCAGTAAACGTTCAACCAAGCCTCTTTCGTTACTTCTCACTAAGATATTGACAGTAGTGAAGGTAAAAAATCAAGAGTGCTGTGCAACTATATATTCAAGAAGTGGTTTAAATCAGATTTGGATACTTAAAAATTCTAAAGAACTTTTGGACAATTTGAAATCACAAGACTTTACAAAAATCAACAGTTTAAAACTTACGACTTTTCAACTTTATACACAACAATTCCCCACGACAAATTAAAATCAAGGCTTTTTGATATCATTGACAGCTGCTTCTTCAATAAAAATGGAACTCGTAAATTTACTTACCTCGTTATTGGTCATTTGCAAAATTATTTTGTTAAAACAGATTCTGATTGCACATTTAAGTATTCTGAAGTTGACATCAAGAAGATGCTTGAGTTTCTGATTGACAATATTCATGTGGTTTTTGGAGACCAGGTATTCCAACAATCTATTGGAATTCCCATGGGTACAAATTGCGCTCCATTATTAGCAGACTTATCTTTATTTTCATATGAAGCAGAATTTATGCAAAATCTTATGCGTGAAAAGAAGAGAACACTTGCTGTGGCCTTCAACTCGACATTTAGATATATCGACGACGTATTGTCAATTAATAATGATAATTTCCATTCCTACGTCGATACGATATATCTTGGTGAGCTTGAGATAAAAGATACCACAGAGTCCGACACTTCTGCTTCGTACTTGGATATTTTACTTGAAAAAGACACTAATGGTAATCTAACAACCAAGCTATATGATAAACGTGATGACTTTAACTTTTCTATCGTCAACTTCCCTTACTTATGCAGCAATATATCTTCATCACCTGCATACGGAGTATATATATCTCAGTTGATTCGATACGCAAGAGCATGCTCTACGTATGAACAATTTCTTGAACGAGGTAAATTTTTGACAAGCAAGTTGATGAAACAAGAATATCAACAGTCTCGTTTAAAGTCATCATTTCGTAAGTTCTATGGTCGATACAATGACCTTGTCAGCAAATACAATTTATCATTGAGTAAAATGCTGACTTATGTTTTTCATACCAATTGTTAGTCCATTATTTATACACTGAATTGACGACGGATTTTTTCCGTTATTTCCTGATCATGACAATGAGCACACGGCGGGTGTGACCGGTCGGCAGGGGATGCTCACTCCTCCATGGCACCTGATCCCACCTCTATGTTTCGGAGGTCCGTGTTTCCTCTGCTCTTATTTTGTATATTGTTTAATGGACTTTAAGATTGAATACTGTTCGTTATCTCCATATCCTTCATCAGATCACATTAAGTATTACACAGTAATTAAAATTATATAATCATGGTAAAAGGCTTTAATGACCTTCATAGGAAATGAAAACAAAAAACAATATAAACTTACCAGATATCCAACTATATACCCAATAAGTCTATCCAGTAGATAATCAAATGAAACAACATCTCCGCTGATCCTGAAAAATCATACATAATCAGTGATACACAATTAACCTCATTTTACACTGAAGTGAATCAAACATTTTTAGACAAACAGGACAGACTTGTAAAAGATAGCAACTTGTATTTAACAAAAATTTAGTAAACATTTTTCTTATTTAAATTCAATCATAGAATGCCCTTTCAAAGAAATATTAAATGCACTCTGGGTTACAAGCAGATTATACATCACATGAACTGAGGATAAATACCACATTTACATTCATATAAAAAGAACTTTCGCAGCACAGTTAAGGTTACAAAAAGGAGGCGGAGCCTAATTTGTACGGGAAAACTTGACTATGACATCATACACAATATACGTCATACAACATTTCTTTAAAATACCACAAAATGAGTTGATCTGCTAATTTAACCAGTAACAAACCATCAAACTACATAAAAACTTACTATAGCGTGCTGTTTTGTCGATAGTTAAATCCCACATAACAAGTTATAAACAAGTCACTGATCGCAATACACTTGTCAACATGACGTCATTTCTTACAACGTGACGTAGTTTGTATGCAGTGAGAGACAGATCAAGCAATATTTTCTCAACAAAATATGTAATCTCTAATAAAATAAAATAATATTTACAGATATTCTATTGGTCAATAACTTGAATTTGATGTCTTCTTCACTATTTTATTAATATATTGTCTGTACATTGCGTATTTAATTGACACTGCCGTATATTTGTATGCAAGTACATCGAATGGTAATGTTGGGGGTCTTAATAAATCGATCTAGTGCAAGGGCATACACTCTATGGATAAAAGTAAGCTTTTACATTTCAACTCTAGAACTATTAAAGTATCTGAAAAGTGATGCGATCCTGATGAAATCCTAAAAACAATTTAATTATATCAATATTTCATGCCGCTGACCACCAAAAAATATAGCATTCGGTCATACAAGTATAATTTTCACAAGAAAATTGCAGAATTTAGACAGGATCGCAGCACTTTTTAGAAACTACAATGTGTGTTGAAAATATTTATATGCTAAACTTGGAAAATTAACTTGGTTATGCCCTTGCACTAGTGATATTTATATGTAACATCAATACTGCGAGTCAATGTGCTAAAATCGCGTAACTGCCGCATCACGTGACTAGTCTAAATATAAAATATAATCGTCCTCGATATCTAGTTATTAATCATAATTACAATTATCCGATATAAATAATGTACTAAAAATAATCGCCATCCCGATTACGAATACATTTTTAAATACAAAATTTAGTCGATATTTCCATTGTGCACCTTAACTGTACTGCGTTACATAAGCAATTACTCTTCTAAATAACTGATGTCATCATTAGTATGTCACAATATCCAGGGTGTTTTAATTATGTACATGTACTATAATGAACTCAATATATACTTTACATGTAGATTTTTTAAATCACTGACTATATATAATTATATATACATGCATGTATATGAAGTTTAAAAAACACATGTTTATAAATTTACAGAGATTCTCAGACTGAGTTTTTCCCACTTTCACTGGGCCACTGTTGCACCAGAATGTAAAAGTATGAGTGACAAATAAAACAAGAGATTCTGCATCTTTCATAAAAAAGATCTAAGATATAAAATTCATTGGCATAATATGATCTGAGTAATTATCATCATATCCTTTATTTGGTCACTGTGATAAAAGATTCATAGAGATATTAGAAATATCAACTGAGAATGTCACTTTAATTGTGGTAAAAGCATGTATCAGTATTTGAATTTGATAAGATATGCTATGAGGCTTCTCATAAGAATATTCAGAATACTGATCCAACAAAAGGAATGTGAGATGATATATCATAACTCCTGCTAAAGGATTAATGAACATTTTGAGGATTTCTTAGTCCTAGTGTATTTTAGGGTAAACATGGTAGTAACTATATGAATGTTATAAAGATAAGGTATATAACACAGTAATAATGGATAAATTTATACAAAGATGACCTTCATAGGAAATGTATAAACAAAAATATGGAAAACTTACCAGATAACCATGTTTATACTCAGTATAGTAATATTCATTAAATAATCCAGTGAAATAAACATCTAGCCTGATCCAGGATTCAGCTGTTCAGAACTTTCTTGGAAGAAAAATGGTTGAAAATCAGTACTGAAATGCATAGGACCATACAATTATTTACATGAAGTCTCCAGGGCTGTGAAAGTCTGTGTTGTTGTGTCAAAATAAGCAGCCACCGAGGCTCTGAAGGACTAACATGACGTCATACTCAAGATTTGAATCGCTGCCAAGTTTATGACGTCACAATGCATGGGTAGCTGTGATTTGAATCGCTTCCAAGTCTGTGTATTCATAGTCTTGGGTTTTTCAGAATCCAGGCCACCGCTGAAGGGACTGAGATCTCCTATCTCAAATCGGGTTTTCCAAGCCTGAGATCTTATAAAATGGGTTTTTCCAGATCTCACCCCCAAAAGTGCACTCCGTTGACCCAACTATCCCCCCAGGGCCAAAAGTGCACTCAGTTGACCCGGCTAACCAGACGGTTTATACTACTTACCCTCTTTTGATTTGTGGCCTATTACCGGTACCATCTATTTACCTCACTCGCTCGCTTACTCACTCCCCCTGCGAGACGATCATGAATAATTCATGAATTTCCTTGAATTTTTCATGAATTTTAATCATGAAATATTCATGATCTTATGAACTTATTATTGGACATTATCAAATAATGAATTTTTATTCATGAAAGAAAATTGATGAATATTCATGAATATTTTTTTTCATGAATAATTCATGAAGAGTCATATTCATTAAGATTCATCATTTCAAGAATGTCCAATAATAAGTTCATTGGTTCTTCATGAACTGTTCATGAATAATTTGATGAATTTTTTCAGGAATGTTCATGAATGAATAAAATTCATGAACCATAAGCATTCATGAATATTCTTGCTTTCTTCTAAACAAAAAATGCAATATTATTATTCATGTTTATTCATGAAAATGCATGAAGTCATGCTAAAAACAGTAACAGTAGATGTTTTATAATTCAGCATCTTGAAAGATTTCACAGAAATGTTTGTTTTCCAACCATGGCAACAAAATCTTTGTTAAAAACTTAAAATAGACAATTCTGACATATTAAACCATAGTAAATGAATAATTTATTTCATTCCTGGTAAAAGTATGAAACATTTCAATTCAAACGCAACTCTTTGCAGAATGTTTAACCTTACTTGGTCAAGAGGAGAGGGGGGTCCTTCCTCAGCATGTTTCAAAGTGTGTTTTAATGCCAGAAATTGAACAGTTTTTTATTCGATCCAGTCTAGGAGAAAAGTTTGTTCAGCGCCAGGGTAACAGCTTTAAGTACTTTCAAGCAATTCGAGCAGAGATGGTCAATTCAAAAATCCTTATTGTCTCTCCATGTAGAATTTCCAGAATTTCATCATTTGGATCCTTTGATTGAATATCATTCATATTTTCATTTCTTTTTTTCTTTCTTTTTCAAGAGCTCAGATTTTTTTTGCAGCCAGAGTTTCTTGTCTTCAGCTCATCAACATTTGTGAACTGCTTCTCTTTTTCCCTTAAGAAAAAAGATTTTCTGAAAATACCCATGATTGTAAAACATAAGACTTTGTTGTTTTTTCTTGCATTTTAGTTTAATTTTTTTTTTAATCAGAGGCACTTCCAAATTAAAACATTCTGAGTGGAATTTAAGCCTATTTTCTTGGACCGCCATTTTGTAGATCGATCAGGCCTATGAATGTTTTGAGTCTCAGTCTATAATTAATGTATGTTATATGGTTAGATCCCAACTCAAAGCAAAGTTAGACAAAATTTTCATTTAAAAAAAGACATATTGATTTCTTTTACAAATAGACGGTAACATTTACAGACAGATTTCTGACTCAGTGATTGCCTCCATTTTTTGTCACTCACCAGTTATGAAGTAGATCGATCCTATATATAGTCTTCCTTCTTCATATTCTGTTATTTTCTTAAAAAGTTGACAAAGATCAGTGACTATGCAGATTATAGATCACAAATACCGATCCTTCCACTCTACAAATTCCCACTTCCAACGTCTCGCGCGTTTTCAAGTTTGCGCCTATTCAAAAATGTACGGTAGAGCTAAGAAATACGTTAGTTTCGAATTTCCAAAATTTCCGTTAAAAAAAATAACAAACACTATCTAAATAATTTTTCATTGAAAATACAATTTTTTACATCAAAAAAAGTTTTATCAATTAAGAATTCCATTTTTTTTACATCATCAATTATACATGTATTGCATTTTAGTTTCGTATAGCAAGTATGGCGGCCCCCATTAAGAGAGGACATATGACATGATAATTACAATCTCTCGCCCTCAGACTGAATATTCTGAGCTGTGAAGACGCATAGGAGAATTAAAAGTATAAAAATACGAATGTGGATTATGTCATAGATACTTTACAACCATGCAGTCTGTGCTCTATCATTTACACACGAAGCAAGGGAAACTTTTGACATTTTAACTGCACCAAAATTAAAATGTATATAGCGTTTCGATCCAGGAATAATACGGTACAGTACAGGCAAGCGATATACATCTTTAGTTGTTAATGAATATATAAAACGTTTTTTACAAAGCTCACAAAGTTCTTTTTCCAGAATGTTTCATCTTCCAACAACTTGTTTAAAGTTTGATGATAGAGAAAATCGGTAGAACAAAGTTGTGTGATGAAAAACGACATAATTTAAAGCACATTGTGATGAATCAACTGTTTAATTTAAATTATGAATGAACATAAGTAATCAATTTGAAAAAAAAATGCTGTCAATGATGATGCAGTGTTTGTTTAATTAAAATCAAATAAAAACACGAAAGTTTAGAGATGAGATTTCATAATTTATTTTTTCAGATAGTTAGTGAAAGAATGTTATTAAATATGAATTATACCAGGGGCTTGTTCAACAATTGCATCTGCATGCAAAAGTTGTATTATGAGAGTAATGAGTGTTTTCTGTCAATCATTTTTGTCAATTATTTTAGTCTTCATGAAAATTCATGAATATTCATAATACCTTGAACTCTACATTTTTTCTGTCTTTAAAATGAAAATTACCAATATTCATATATATTCATCATTTGTTCATGAACTACATTTTATGAAAATATTCATGAATAAAGTTCATGAACCAGTCAAGAACCATTCATGAACACATCATGAATGTTTATGAACGATTCATAAAAGTTCATGAAATTATGAATTTCACCTCGCAGAGGTCATTCGTTCACGTGCTCACTCAACTATTCACTCATTGGCTCTTCTAATGAATATGGAACCAGTACCATGTGTTCGTCATTGATCATGTTAATCATTGTAGGAGGTTTAGGTAGCTGTTCCAGACAGCATAGTTAATAAATGTCAACTCGCCAAACCCAGAATTCGAGGATGAGTGATCATCATCAAGATGACGAAGAAAATGACGAGGCCTCTTCCAGGCTGAAACGTCAAATAGATTTTACTGCAAAAGGTCAAGGCTTAATAGACAAATCTATTGACACTTACTCAGCTCGACAACAGAAATTATGGAAAAACCTTGACACTACTATTGAAGAAGTAGATCACGCACTTTCTAAAAATCTTAAACGTATTCTTCATTTAAAATCTAAATTAGAAACAAGGATAGATGCCTTTTACACACTTTTCAGTGCATTCTGTGGATATCTGGGAAGACAGCGTACCAAAAAATTTGTGTATGATACAAAGACTCAAGTTGTCAAGGAAATTATATATTTTTATTGGATACCGCTTTCAGAAAGCTTGGTGCTTTGCGAGAACAGTCATCACGGTTTCATGAACAGAAATCACCTCAGGAAGAAGATGTCCGTTCAAATAGGTCAACAGAGAGATCACACGAACATGTCTCACAAACTTCTTCTTCTCGCAGTAAACAAAATAGATTGTCAGAGAAGAGAAAAGGCAGAAATTGCTTGTGCAAAACTAAAATATTCTTGAAATGAAAATCAAAAAGGAACATTCTCTTCTAGCATTAGAAAGAACTAAGTCTTAGAAAATGACAGATGATTTAGAAGCAGATCAACAATTACTATCTGTGAAAAAGGAAGTTGTGGTCGCTGAAGCGGAAATGCTCAGTATCACTATGTGGTCATAGTGATACATGTATTAAACATTTAGAGAGTGTCGGCAGTACAGAATGCACAAAACCATACGTAGAACAACATGCTCAAATCCAAACTCAGTATAAAAACAGTTACAAGTATGTAGAATCTGAAATTATTGTGAAAGAAACTGTCAATCATCACAGTCACAGAGCATCTACACTGAATCCTCAGGCTCTTCCGTACTTTCCTCCACAACCATTCTTGAGTGTAGGACACAGCAACTTCAGACTTCATTCATTTTCATGCTTTCATGTCTCATCAAATTTAACGACAAGCCTGAATTCTACCCATCGTGGAAAGCAACATTCAAATCTGTTATGAGAGACTTGCAAGTGACACCAGGAGAGGAAATAGTGCAATCCAGTGTGTGGACCTCAGCGAATTTGGCAAAGATTAGAGGAGCGATTTGGGTGTCCTGAAATGATAGAAACTGCATTAAAACAAAACTAAACTAATTTGTTCCTATTACTTTTAGTTGCAAGAACAACAGTGCCTAAATACTATATATCTGAAAAAAAAATCCTTCCGTGTGTTCATTTTCTTCTTAATCTTATACATTGATAAGCATGACTGATAGACCTTTGTGACGTAAATACGGATATTTTAGAACATCAAAGTTGAAATTAGGTGACAGGGAAAAAAGCATCTACTGTTGTATGGTCACTTCCGCCATGTACTCCCTGTCATGATCATGTAAACGGAAAATTTCGTAAACAGGTAATTGTGAAAATGAATGCCTTATGATTTGTATGAAAAATCATCAGTCAACATTCGACATAATATATTTCATGATAGACTGTAATTGCAGACAATGTCTTCATACTGAATTAAAGTCTTTCAAAAGGATTAATTTAAACAAAACGAAGCTAATTCTTGTTTCATTAACTTATTTATCGGAGGCTCTGATTGGTCAAAAATTGCTTGTGCATAAATCACGTTCTCGCGTATAGAATAGACTGGTGAAAATAAAAAATATGCAAGTGATTTCCAAAAAAACATTAAATCTTCTTTTAACTGAAACCGGGGGCTGAATGCATTTTCTGAAATAAACGAATAAAGACTTCATAAATGTTAATACACACCTTCGACTTTTGAACATCCTCTGTAATAGTGACAAAGATGCTGTTCACAATAACAGTGTGACTGGCAGTCTTTTCCATAGGTTGGATACGGGCATTGTCTAGAGCAATTTCTCCCAAACAAACCCACAGGACATACTATATGAAAATGAAAAGAATATGTCAAATTCGATTCCATAACCCCCTTCTTAATTTCTATATTAAGATAAGCATCAAGCTGTTTATTTTATAGTTAAGCAATGGGGTTCAAATTAGCCAGAAAGAACTTAAAAACAGCAGGACATAGAAGGAAAATAACCCAACCTCTCCTACCCATACAATAAAAACCCCTTGTAACTGGTTCACTAGTAGATTTTAAAAATATTACTCTACAATCTTACCTTCACACGTATCTGTTATTTTATTCAACCAGTAGCCATCACAGCAAATAGAGCCTTTGAGCCTGAAATATATGTTTACAAATATTTCAAATATTATTTGTCTCAGATGTTGAAGACGTAGATGGTGACGACAATAATATATACCCTAAGCATCGATGACTTTCTACCAGTTCAGTAAATATTGAAGAAAATATAAAAATAAAAAAACATTTTTCTTTCTTCAAAGCAAAATATTCACAAATCATCTCAGTGTATAAAAACAAGTTTCTCCGTTTTAAGGGTCTGATAAATTATTCCGTGTAAAAATTATGGTCATAAGGAAAAATTAGCTTTTATTTCAAAAATACGTATGTGTAGTCACGTTCTATGCAGTATTGATTATACATATACATTAAAATACATAAATAAATGTTTTAATTGAAATATATTTTATACAATGTTATCGTACTGCTAGTATTTTTAAAAGTGTGCCCACTGTTATTCATCACCAATGCATTGTTTTTAAAGCAATATGTGTGTTTCTACACCTCCAAAAGTACAACAACTTACTGCAGTATATGGAATTTAAATGATTTGATTAAGTAGATGTATCAATAGAAAACGCACTGAGGGCCATGGTATTTAAATGGTACAAATTAAATCATGTTGCTATTTTAAAAAATGCACGATTATACACGATTCATTACATCAATGAAAAAAACCTGAATTGAAATACATATGACAGAAATTAAACATAATAATAATATAATAATTAAATATAGTAATATATCATTTTACATGATATATCATAATTAATTACTTAATCTTTATGGTAACAATATTTGAAGAACACTTATTTTCCAGGGCATATTTTACCTTTCTGTCAGACAGATTTGCAATTGCGCATTACTTGAGATTTCCCCCTCTACCGATAGCAAGGAAATAGGTATGTGATTTGATCTTCGTTTTATCTTTTATATTTTGCATCAAGGATTTAGTATTTTTATCGTAAGAATACTTTCTGAAAATTGGACTTAATGTTGCTTAAGGGAATTGTTAAATTCTACTTTCGTTTCTTTGGCAAAATGTGTTTACCTTGTGTTTTTTATCTTGTTTTTCATTCTTTCCAAATATACCCTTTGAAATATGTAAACCGTTTTATGCTTTTTAATATTTGTACGACATTCTTTTTAAAAAATATTATTTAACTAGTGTTTAAATAATAATATTAACCTAGATATTACTTTCTTTTCCAAAGGTGTAGACATGTTAGAACAGATATTTATTTTCATACAAATGAAGGATTACATCGGGAATCCACATTACGTAATATTCATTCCAAAGCATTAAAAGAAACATTTACAAACTATAATTATAGAATTCTTAGAATTATCTATACTCTGATGAGAAATGAATCCCTTTATTAAACGACTTTTCCTTTGTCCACTTATTTGTTTTAAATATTCCGCTGTAAATTGTTTAGATGTTCTACATGAAAAAAATACTAAACTTATAGCTGCATGAATTATTCGCTTAATGCTCAACTCTTGATGGATTTATTTGAAAATTCTAAAAGACATCACCATATATTGAAGAAGATCTAAAATTAATACACTTGGCACTCAAAGTAATAGAGGACGGGACATTTTTAAACATTTCACCAAAGGATCTGTCCCTTTCAATTCTTTTGCTAGGGTCTTGACAAATAAGTAATCACTTATATTCACAAAATTTGTCAACGCTATAGATTTTAGGTAAGACAGTGAACGATAATCGAATCATGCCTTACGATCACAAAGCGAACTAGACTTCCATGACCAATTCCATGGAATCTTAATTAGTGTCGACAAATTTAGCTTTTAATTTTTAAAGTCGCCCGCATGGCGCAGTGGTAAGAGCATCTGCTCTAAAGTTGCGAAGTAAGGAGTCAATCCTGGGGGTTCGATTCCCACTGTTGGACGTGGAGACCGGTCCTTCGGATAAGGCTGTATAAAACATGTGTCGCAATAGATGCTGGCACGAAAAAGATCCCTCCCTGCTCAATGGTCCTGGGTGCCAAGTTAAGGGCACCTCTCCAAGTGGTGGCGTCTCCATATGAGTGAAATATTCTCGAGAAAGACGTTAAACAATACCTAAATATATTTTTTTTAATTCATGGAAACTTCCATTTTCATTTACGCCTAAAAGCTACCACTACCCGGTATGGGCTGCATAAAATCTATGAGATTCAAGCTAATTCAGAGAATATGTGTATTGATGATTTTATGAGTTTGTACAAGCCAGATCTCATAAAATTTTCATTTCATGTGCTGAATACTTTCATTAATTAAAACATTATTTCGGAAAGAATTGATTGATTGATTGCATTTTTTTTAACGCCCCACTCGAGAATTTTTCACTAATATAGAGACGTCATCGTATGCCGGTGAAGGGCTTCAAATTTTGACCTTTACTCGGCACTCAGGGCCATGGAGCAGTAAGGGATTTTTATCGTGTCAACGCCTGCCGCTGACACGGGCCTCAGTTTTTAAGGTCTCTTCTAAAGGACCCTCAACTTTCACTTCAAAGTGCCGAGCGCATGGCGAAGGAACAGTTGTTACCCCTTTTTATCGACTTACATGTAGGTCAGTCGCAGTCGAGATTCAAACTCACGACCTTCCGATCACGAAGCTCTACCGATTGAGCTACCGTGAACGGTATTTCGGAAAGAAAAGAAATTGGATCGTCCTGGATTTGAACCCGGGACCTCTCACATATGAAGCGAGAGACATACCACTACACCACGGAATCGCTTTAAACTGGCGAAAATTTTATGCGAAGATGAAGTCACATTCCTGTATATATATATACACGTCCAATATTGTCAAACTTTTACACAATGCATGGTGTCTAATTTAACCTCTATTAAACAGTTCTAATAGATTTGATAAGCATATAAAATCCGCCAAGAAAATTTTTATACTTAATAATTCTCCTCATGCCCCTGTGCTAAAAATAGCTACATGAAATACAATAAATACTAATAAAACAAAAGGGGCGGGACACTTTGAGAGGGTTGAAAGAGGTCTTTGGGTATTTTAGGTATAAAATTACATTGCAAAAGCTCAACATCTTCTTGAAATATCGCCCGTAAATAATGGTGTAACACACAGAGAGAATGTATAAATTTACGACTTTGAACTTTGACCTTTCGACTGCAAGTTCAATAGGGGTCTTCCTAAGGCCACAGGCAAATGTTATGTAAAATTTCATTGCGAAATCTCAAAGGGTTCATAAGTCAACGCAAGGAAACAAAAGTGTTATAACAGACAGAATTGCAAATTTATGACCTTGAACTTTGACTTTTTGACCTCAAAATTAATAGGGTTCTTCTGTAGTCCATAGGGTTCTTGAGATATCGTGTGGAAACGAAAGCGTTACAGACAGAAATGAAAAAAAACAATTTTTTTTTACTTCAAATCAATATATTCACAAATTGTTTAAAGTGCACAAAGTGTATAAAAATGAGTTTTTTTTTCCATTTTAAGGGTCTAATATTAAAAATTAAGGTCATCAGGAAAAATGAGCTTTAATTGCAATAATTGCAATAATACGTAAGTGTAGTCACGTTCTATGGAGTATTGATTATACATGTACATAAAAATACATACGTGATTGTTTTTAATCGAAATATATTTCATAGAATGCTATCGGACTACCAGTATTTTTTAAAAAGTTTGTCCACTGTTATTCATCACTAATGCAGTCTTGTTAAAGCAATACGAGGGGCATTCAAATAAATAATGTCATCGGTGCTCCGAAAGAAGCAAAAAACGCTTTTCAATAATTTAGCCATAATGGTTTCATTTAAATATTCTCTTTTAATTAAAAACACATGTCCTTGACATTCTTCTCCAATTTCTGATTTTTTTTAGAACAAATTTTGGGTATGACCGTTCGTATACTGGAATATGGCAGATCCTATGATTTCCTACACTGGTTTCTTCTTCCTAATAGTTGGTTTTTTTTATAAGTTTGGAAAATGAAACACGTCAAAAGGTGAAAGATATGGCAAAGATTGTTGGTGTACAATTTCATTGCAAAACGTCAAAGGGTTCTTAAGACATCGCGAGGAAACAAAAGTGTTATGACAGACAGAATTTGCAAGTTTATGACCTTGAACTTTGACCTTTTGACCTCAAAATAAATAGGGTTCTTTTTAAGTCCATAGGGTTCGTGAGATATCGTGTGGAAACGAAAGCGTTACAGACAGAGACAGAAAGACGGACGGACGGACGGACAGACCCAATTCAATATCCCTTACTTTTCAAGCGGGGAACAGAAAACAAAAAAAGTTTTACATATAAATAAATGCACACTCTTGGTAGAAAAGAATTATGAAGAAAACGTAGTTTATGATTGTAGACATGTATAAGAAAAAATCAAAATCCACAAACACCAGATAAAGAAACTTTTTATTGCATCAAATGACACTTAAAAAAAGGAAAGAAAATGTATTTGCCTTTTCACATTACCACATTTCATGTTTATCTTTTTAAACAGATAATTGACATTGAAAATGTTCAGGAAGTATCGGCTGATGTTGTTAGTAATACTCTTAACAGGGGTAAGTTAAGAATAATCATTGTGAGAATTTACACAAGAATAATCAATTAAACCTCATATAAATAATCGGTATTTTATATGTCCATTAAAAAAATCTCTCTCTCTCTCTCTCTCTCTCTCTCTCTCTCTGATTGGCAGAGATCCACATATGTAAAAAAAATAATGCGTTATATTTACCTGCACGTGACGTTCCAGGTGAACATAAAGATTTATTTTCTTTACATTGGTCTAAAACAAAATGGAAATTTCGGATATACTTGGAATACTAGACAAGTATACAGATTAATTTTGGGGATGGGTGGGGTATTACAATATTTTGACCAAAGCACGGTAAAATCTGTCCAATCCGACATGCACTGGGTGACAAAGTTTGTTTTGGAATTGACAGGGTGTCGGATTGCACAGTGTAAAATAAAACATGGAAACATTTCAATCGGCACGAAATTAAATGTCGGAATTTACATTGTGTCGGATTACAGAGGTGTCGGTTAGACAGTTTTAACTGTAGATGTAAAACATTAATTTTTGATTTAATCATTGAATCATACCATATAATACAATAATTATTGCTGTTTTAGTCAACAGGCTCGGCGAAATTGTACTAATTCTAAATTATCGTATTGACCAAAAAATAAACAGCAAAAATTGTATATTAAAAATAATCTGAATGGTCAAGACAATCACTTGACTGTCGTGTTTGCCCTGGAACACAATTTCGTGATTCAAATTTATATAACTAACTACAATGCTGGATTCAGACCCAGTCTAAGGAGGAAGCGGGAAGCCTAATAAAAGTGAATATCTTTGTGCCTTCTATACTCATATTTATTTAATTGGGATATATTGAATTCATATATGTATAGAAAGCACAAATATTCAGATAGAAAGCACCAGAAAATTTACTTGTATAAGGATCCCCGCTTCCAACCAAGTTCGGGTCTAAATTCCCAACCAACGGAATCTCTCTCCTAGCAGCAAATGCACGGCGCGGTAGTCTTTTCGGTTTTCTCGGCAAGTCAAGAATTTGCTTTTGATGCCGAATTCTCGCAGCGCTTCACGACACTACACAGTCATTGTAAATGAGAGTGAGATTCAGTTATTTTGGGCATAAGTTTTTTTTTTTATCAAATACACGTTATAATAAAATTAACTTTTATTCATAAAGCACATTTTATATGCGTAGTAATCATTATTTGGAAATTTCTCTTCCTTGTTTTGTCACAGAATCATATCGGTGTTGATGGAAATATATGCAAAAAATCATTGGAAACATTAAGGATTGTAGAGACCTGTCCTTCTACAAAATCGGAATGGGATTCTGCTGCACAGAGAAAGAATTGTGAATTTCATGCAAGAAATCAAAGCTGCTCTGAACCTTCAAAATTTAAATATCATTGTGTTAGTAACGTTTTCTTTAATGAAACAATTGAAGTCTGCGCACCAGAAAGAAAGATAATCGGTAATGTCATTTTTTTCAATAGTATACAAATCAAATACTTGATACAAAAGGTAATTATTCAATTTGAATTTTTAATCAATTTTAAATAATTATATAATTTTTAAATAGAAAACACGATTTGATCCTTGCAATTGAAAAGATTGTTTCTTTTAAATCCAGTGGTGTATTATAGATCCCTTTGAACAATTAATTATTGAAATGTTAATCGTATGTATCGTTTTCATATATGGTTTCTTGTGATCTAGGTCATTGTCCCGAATTCAATACACAAGGGGCTACAATTCAAAATAATTATGACCGAGCGTTGAAATGTAATTATCTCTCACAAGGATGTCCTATATTTCTTTCTACAGAAACCTATCTATGTAAGTATAAAAAATATTAAAAGGATTGCGAAATTTTTTAAACACCTTCCAAAAAAGGAAAAAAGAAATGATATTATATAGAAATTCAGTGTTAATTGTTTTTTTTAAAGTAGTACTCTCAGATTTTAACGCGCATCTGCAACTGTTAGCTCTGCCTATGCGCTTATCACGTGATATAGACGGTTACGTGCCATGCTCCTTAGCATTCAGTCACAGAAGCTTAAAGAGTTTTGCGACTCATATTTTCTTACCATGCAAGTTTTTTTTTTATAACCAAAGCAGTCCATTTGTCAGAAATGGCCACATCTCGGTAAAAGTATGGGTGGATAATGATATCCTTTTCCAGAATGAGCATGGTGACCATCTAAACCCAGGTCCTATGCCTTTCAAGCGCTTTTTGTTTAATGTGGATAAAGTGTGTGTGCCTTCATTTTATCATATCGGATATGTTTAAAGTCTAAAGAAAACGATATTTCAGGGACTTTAATTCTATTAATGTTTAGATATTCAACTTTTTTTCTAAATTTAAGTTGGCGATTTTCAAATCAAATTGCTTAACAAATACACATGCAGTTAAACTAGTTTATTACGACTACAAATATAACGAAGTTTTCTTGGATCCCCAGCAATGTAAATTTAATGAATGCCTTATACTGATATAACGAATTATGGCTATAGCGTAGAAATTTTATAGGTCCCATTGACCGCTATGAACACTCTTTACTGTATCTACCCCAGCCTACTTTAACTGGGCAACGGAACAAACATCTTTTTTTATACACCTCCCTTCCTTCACTAAAACAATCAATTCAATTGGTGACAAAACTTCTGGCAAGTATTTATTAACCATGTACATATTTTTATATGCTTCTGCAAAGGAATTTCCAACATATGCGTTTAACTTTATAGACTATCGTTGCTTGAATATGACTTGTCTAGTTAGTAATTATATGCCAGGGCATCAACGATAGTTAGTTAATTATATATATATTAAACTTACATGCAATATCTTTTCAATGTTTAGTTTTCTTTTCGTAGATTCTGATTGTTATCCAGACAGGATAACAACAACAAAAGAAAATTTCAATTTGAGTAATACAACAGAGTCACAAAACAGTATATTGTAAGTATATTAATTTTGTCAATTGTGTCTATACATGTATAAGTAAACCAACAATGCAACATACTGATGACACGCAACAGAAATGTAAAATGTATTTTAGGTGGGATATTACGTAAATTAATGGTATATAATTGTACATTAAAAATGTTAAATCGTTATTTGAATGATATTTCAATAAAGTCATGTTTATGCTCTTTAAACAGAAACTAAAATTGCACGTTACACAAAACATTTGGCATCAATCGTCAGAATTTGTGCATCTTAGAAAATATTTAATACTCGTAGAATAACAATTGTTGTACATGGTGTCTTGACCGATGTAACTTAAAGGTCCACGGAATTTTATTTTACTAGGTATATAAAGTAAATATTTAACAAAACATTTACATCTCTTGGTTTTCTTTAGCGTTTTACAATACTGTTTTCATTTTGGAAAATAATTAGTATAAATAAATATTTGTAACTAAGCTACCTGCTAGATTTTACTTGATAGTATATAATGCTTGAAATTTATGATTTTTTTAATATAATTTTTTTTTGTTATAAACAATTGTCACTTATCTACTGTATTATGTATATTACCAAAATATGCATTTGAAAGTAGAAAACATTGAATTTAACTCAAAGCAATTTGTGGATAAAAAGCACCACAGGAATTTATTCTCAGATATCATAAAGTAGTTTATTATTGACATCATCAGACATTTGTCAGTTATTGCATGTATTTATCTCAATAGCTATCTAGAATGAAATGATTGATGAATTTCCTTCGATTTTATTCACAATAATAAAAACATTTAATTTATTTGAAGCAAGATTTATTGTTTTAAAATCCATATAATTACTGAATGATTCATAATATGATGTTAAATAATTTAATCAGATATTTCTTTTATCAAAACAGAGTATTGGTGCTTAGTGTTGTATTTGCAGTTTTATTCCTATTAGCCATTACTGGATTCATTTTTCTGATTCGAAAGCGTATGTTGAATTTAATATACTCATTTTTAAGGGGAAGAAAAAAATACTTGTCATTTTTGTGGTAATCTATCGCATATTCAAATTTAGTTTATTATTCTTCTGTTGAGATTACGCAAATTTGATTTGCTTGTAAAAAAAGGCTTAAAAACCCATGAACGACTCCAAAAAGTATTGTTTACAATTTCATTCTATCGGTATCATATACTCAATGTATATATTTTAATTATATCAGTATAAAGACAATTGATTACATGTACCCTTTGTGAGTTCAGCATGGTGAAATAAGGATAATTGATTTGGCCCATTCGTTGACATGACCACGGCCTCGAAATATCCAATATATCCTAAAGTAGTTTTTTTTAAGAGATATTGATTGAAAATTTTATGCCCTACAGTATTTTTTTTAAAATGATGATAGTATATTAAAACATGGAATATGTTAGTGGACATGTATGTTTTAAAATATTTTAAAGTAAGAGTGGGGTTTAAAAATTGGAATAGAAAGTTTCTTACATCACTCTGCACCAGGGAAGGGAAATTCTCATCTTTTATGACAGCTTAAACAACAAAAATTTATCTTGCAAAAATTAATTATCATTATATATTTGAAAATTTACGCTGAAACGCAAATCTTTCATATTATCAATTACTTTAAAATCGAACAATGATTCTGACCTCAATATTGTATTAGACATCGTAACACAAGACGTAACACAAGACATAAGCATGACAAAAAGCGTAATGTTTAAAGTTTATCGAGTATGGGAAATCTAATTATATAACGTCACATTTAAGATAAATAAGAGGAATAGGTATATCGGTACCTACATCAGCCATATTATGCAAAATTAATTTCTATATTCCCCGTTTCTAAAATGAGCTCATCAAAAACTGATTATATCCCTCCCGTTTTTACGTAATAATACTACAAGGGCATTTATCGAGTATGTTCTTCTTGTACAAACAATTATATATGACGTCACTGACTTGGTCGCAGTGTAGGGAAGCAGAAGAGCGAAACAACATATTTTGTAATTTGTTAATGTAGATTAGGATATTAAGAGACATTCTCTCTGAAATGACTTGAAATTTTATATAGGAGCCGTGGCACGCATGGTCTTAGAATTTCTTCAAACTCTGAAAGACTTTCCTGATGAAAGTCTTTGATGCTGTAAACTACTTTCTGATAAATCAACTATTACATACATTTACTATGGTAGCAAAGTATTCCAAAATAAAAATAAACATGAGACACCTTGAATAGTAATTTTCTGATAGAATAAAACTTGAGTATCTTATATTGATAAAATTTGATGATGAAAACAGTAATCTTTGCAGTGGTTACCAAGAAGGGAAAATGTTCGATTTTGGTCTCTTTATATCAACTTTTAACCCTATAGACCATCTTTTTTCGTCCAGTTATTGGATGATAGACAAATTAAAAGTTATAGTAGATACCCGGTATCACAAATATCAAAAATTTTGGAAATCTACGGCTCAGGGTAGACATCCAAGAAAACATAGCAACGCTTCCTTTAAAGAATTTGATTTGAACTTTTTAAACGAGAAAAAATAAGGACCAGACAAACACCTTTAAAAAATTGATCCTCAGTTATTTGGAATTGAGCTTTCTTAAAAGATTTATAGGATCAAATTTAACACGACTATACGGCTGCATATCCTGTGCTTTTTTATTCAAATATACCCAATATAACATTAAGGGAAAAGGTAGGAAGTTGGTGTCAGCAGTTTGAGGAACACAAATTCTCTCACCTTATATACAAAATTAACGTAATTAGTATCTGCTGGAAAATCAAGGGTTGTTTACTTGTACCACGTGGATTCTAAAATGTCACGTGCCTACACTGAAGGGATTACAATTAATAATAATGGAATATGATGTTAAAACAATTCTCAGAAGCAAAATATCATAACTCTTCGATGAATTAATAATCGTTAACATTTTAGTCCGCATTCAGAAGAGTTTAATATAATAAGGTACAAATGTTGAGGTTTTGTGTATTGGGGTCCAGGAAAGGAAAATCCAACAAATCATACGTTATCAAACAATTTTTTTCCTGCAGTTTAATAATAAATTGCACTTAAAATGGCAATAATTTTTATACTTCATAGGTGCATTTTTATTTTTAATTGATTTTGTTTCTTTGAATGCCACGGAGTTACGAGAAATGATAGCTTTTATCAACATCCTTCGCGAGCCCCGCGTGAGTGTCGTCGAGACCCTGCGTCTTCATCCAATGATTTTATTTATCTCCAAACTATTTTTTTTTTATTAGGAAAGATGGTTTTCTAGCCGTATTCTATTCTTATTTTCATTTTCTTTTTTGATCGACTTTGTCAATGTACCAGACCTACCAGACTTCTTTATCTTACCATGATGTTTCTTTTATGAAAACTGCGCATACATGCATAGCATGGGATGTGGAAACCGTACACGTTGCGATGTAGATATTTATGGCATGAAATAAACAGGATCATTTACTTTTGAAACTTGTTATTTTCTAAAAGTTATATATTTTTGAGTATAAAAAAAAATTCCAAATCCCATCGGAAAATTTTACACGCCTGTTTTTTATGAAATGCGCCGTACAGTAAGCATACAGAGTGTAAATAAAAGAATCTCTGTGGTAAAAAAACATGGTAACCATT
This sequence comes from Saccostrea glomerata, assembly GCA_003671525.1. NCBI lineage: Eukaryota > Metazoa > Mollusca > Bivalvia > Ostreida > Ostreidae > Saccostrea > Saccostrea glomerata. Next base: position 1,597,535 of record PRKT01000071.1, read on the forward strand.
GCCAACAAGTAAGAAATATCAAAAATAGTCCTTTAATATGTTTCAAGGTTCTTTTCTCTATTATTTGGTCACATTTCATCCTATACATTAGGCGCGTTGCATTGTTTTTGAAAGTGGG
>PRKT01000071.1:1597688-1626363 GCA_003671525.1 Saccostrea glomerata
CCCCCCCCCCCCCCTTGTTGCTACGCCCCTGTACATGCAATTGCTTTTTTTATTTTTAGGTGTCTGATTTTTATAAAATTCAATGAATAATTTTTCTAACTTATCATGCATTTAAAAGCATTAGGCAGTTACTTTCGCAAATGTTAAATGCTGGGCTCTATATATATATTTTAAAAATGTCATTTTTCAAACTTCAAGTCATGTCACCAAGATAACCGTTATGCATAACAACCAATGTTTACTTGATTTAGTTAATGGTATCAAAGACTTTTATCATAGGAAAAATTCTGAAACTATGCATCCCACAGCTCCTACATGTACATAAAATTTCAAGTCATTACGGTGAATGGTTTTTAATTTATTTACAAGAAAAGACACAAGAAAGATATTCTTATTAAAAAAATCTCACTTGATTTTATCAGGACGTCAGAAAAATGGAAGAATTAAAAGAAAATTGGGAAAAACTTGTTGGCCAAAGAATAACAGACGAAAGGTAATAAATTAATTAAAATTTTTGTAAAGTCTTCTTATCAATTTTCTAAACCTTCATTAAATGAAATACTATAAACCAGCTTTTATTCGCCAGCGAGAATTTTCCCGTGGTTCGCGAGAGCCTCTTCGTCGCAAATTTTCCCGCCGTGAACCGGTCCGTAAAGTTCCTGTGTCTATGAAAAACAGATCGCAAAAATACTTGATGGCGAAAATAGATCGCCACTAGCTAGATTTGGAGTTAACGAACAGTATTCAAGCTCAAATCCCATTAGCCCGATAAAAAATCAGGAGCAAAGCAGACAGGAACCTTTCAAAACATCAGAGGCAGGATCAGTTGCCATGATGAAGTATAAGCATTTTCTGAAGACCGGGGACATCGATCCGTCATGTGCTTCATAGAGTAGTAAATGATGCCCCAGGAAATAGTATGAAAAACGAGAGTGAGCTTTTGTCCTAAGTATACTTTAAATCTTTGGATGAAGGTCATTTTGGTCGAGAATAGTCTGATGATTTTTTTTATAAAATTAAATGACGCATATTTCTTACTTAAAACATTGAAATTTTTAAAAAATGTTCAAAGTTTTTCCTGGAGGAGTCCGATGATTACACAATATGAGTTCAAGCATAAATAATTTATTAGCTGAAACCATCTACATGTAATAAGTAGTTAAAAGAAAAGAGTAAAAATAGCGAATGAACTCTTTGTTTCAATTAATTCATTCAACATGTTCAATAGCAGATATTATGAAAGAGGTCAGGTGTTGAAAGATTTTTTTTTTGGGGGGGGGGGGGCATTTTTTATTATGTGCATTTGAGTCGAGTTGAAGTGTTTTTACCTCTCGTGTAGACGCTTTCTATATAAATAAATAAATAAATAAATATTATATTTTTTTATTTAGATGAATAAATCTTCAGTTATAAAAAAGGAGGTAAGCAATCCAGTTTAATTAACAATGTATTTTATTCTTGAGAAGAATGTTTTTCTTGAACAAATATAAAAAATTGTAAAGATTAGTTGAATCATTGTCTTTCTTTATTCTAGAAATTCCATCAAAGGTCAACTTTGGAAGACAAAGACAGTAAATATCGTGTGTTTGTATATATCTTTTGAATTTTTCTCACAGAAAATATGACATGGACGTGTATTAATGAATAATCAATTATAAAACAGTTGATTAAGAGGGCTTGGTACATGTATATAAAGATATATTATAAAATAAACAAATTCTTAAACTAAAATGCATGTTTCTTTTTCAAATGATTGTTGACAGTTTAAGTATCTGATGATTAAATTGTTACTCTCTAGCCTTCTTGATATGTCACCGAAATTAAAACAAGCATGCATTTAAATAATTATTATTATCTATTTGTTATCTTCTGTAGCATGGATCACTGAATCTACGTACAAGGAAACCCGTGTGGAAAAATCATAGGCTTGCTTCAGCGAGGGATTTTGACTAAAAAAAAATGGACTGATTTATTTGTGTTAAAAGACGAGTACGCAACGCCTATCCCTAGCACAACGCATGTTTTAATTGAAACAAAATAAATAACTTTTTAATCGTTGTTTGAACACTCATATTTAAAAGATAAAATATTCGACCGCTTTTCACGCAGTTTCTTGTAAAACTTTATTTGACTCTTTAATATGTTCAGTCTACACCAATACTTAATGGCTGTGCTAATAACTTAAATAAGACGAATGTGCTATTATTTTTATGCTTCGTGTAATCATATATATACATTGTAATAGTATAAGCATTTATCACTATTATTTGCATTTTTTTACAGATCAACATGAATTTACATACATGGATAATTGTCTTGTTTTTGGGTACACCAAGGACGTTAACCTTTCACCTTGATCATACCTTTTGAATGAGAAGAGATAGGGCTGTCATATTATATTAAAATCATATGTTTATTGCCTGTGACAAGATCTTAATACACTATGGCCGTGATTTTTTATCCCTTTACCTTGAAATTTGACCATTAAAAAAATGAATATAACATTAAATCTGTCATAACTCTTGAATGAAATGTAATGTGGCTTTCGTATGAAAAATGTTATTATCTGTGACATTTCTAAACATACTGAGCATTTTGACCTCCTGACCTTGCAGTTAAAACTACTTTTCCAATACTTTACATTTGGTCATGGCTTTTCAATGAGAAGAGATATGGCTTTTATATGTAACTTATATATTTCCTTTGACAAGATTTTTCTAAATACAATGATTTTTACTCTGTGACTTTGACCTTTGAGTTCGACTTACTTTTCGAAAACTATACATGTAACTTGGTCATGACTTTTGAATGAGAAGACATAGGGCTTTCATACATAACATGTTGCTTCTGATAAAACCTTTCTAAATACACTATGTTTCTTTTTTTTTATATCGTGACCTTAACCTGGAATTTCGACCTCCGTTGAAAATTTTAATTTTTCCTTAAAACTTTTGATTTAGAGGAGATAGGGTTTTTGTATTTCGTATTTGTTTTACATTTGCATTACCCGTGGATCCGGAAATGTGTCTCCGAACATGCTATGATTTCTGACCCCGTGACTTTCAAGATTCACATAATTTTCCTAAATTCAATTTTGTTGATAACGTCTGAAAGAGACTGAAAGCAGTAGACGACAAGTCTTTGAATTTGCTTGTCTATTTCTTAATTACGGAGTACTATATATATCAACATTAAACAGAAATGGAAAAGATATCTTGATGAATGTTTCATCATTTGGAATGTAAACAATATAAATTTAGACATCTTTTACAACATTCTAAATGAGCTTGATCCCGACATACATTTTACTATGGAGGAGAACCTGGAAAGTATATCATTTCTGGAAGTCCTAATTACTCGAAATGGAGAGAAATTGTCAACTGATATATACTACAAAACGACAGACACACACCAATACCTCCATTTCGGTTTATGCCACCCCAGACATACTAAGCGTTCAGGAACGTCTTAAAGAATTGAAAGGGTATCTTTTGGATCAGAAATATCGATTAGAAATTATAGAAGATGGAATTAAAAAAGCCGAAGAACTGGACCGTAACCAATTAATTAATCCACCGCCTACGGACACTACAGAGGAGAAAATACTTCCTTTCGTTACGACCCTCAATCCAAGAAATAGAAACATGACCCCAATTGTTCAACATCTCAACGGAGTTCTAAAAACCGACGAAAAAATGTCAAAAGTTCTTCAAAATTTCCAATTCATAAATAGTAAGAGGCAACCGAAGAACCTCCGCCGCTTATTGTGCAAGTCGCATTTTCAACAAAATAATGTGCACTCAGTCAGCAAATGCCCTGACCGTCGCTGTGGAACATGTCCATACATAAGAGAGGGAAATACCTTTAAAATTGGGCCCAAAGATTTTAAAGTTAATGCTAATATGTCTTGTGGTTCTAAAAACGTCATATATTGTATAACGTGTGCAGGATGTGGCCAATTTTACATCGGCGAGACTGGAACTACTCTCCGTACCCGTATCCGAATCCACAAACAACATATTCAACATCCGGAGTACAGACAGGTCAAAGTAAGTGAACACCTGGACCAATGCGGTAACGGACATTTCACCGTGTTCCCCTTTTACAAACTGTTTACCGACAGTGCGGTAGAAAGAAGAGAAAAAGAAAAACATTTTATTAAGTCTTTAAAACCAACTTTGAACAGTTTAGCATAGTTAATTGTATTTTATATACATGTATGTTTTTTTCTCATATGTTCAACATATACGCTTTTGCTTGTTTCCCGAACATTCATTGTGACGTCATTGTATTGTTGACAACGTCATTACCATAACATTTTAACGTCAAATGTTCAAAGTAAAACGTCTGAAGAATTTGAATGAAAGCGCTAACGTTTCACAACTTGTGTTGTCGTTTTTTCTTTTTTTAAATATATATATATATATATATATATATATATAAAATCCAATAAATAGTCTCAGTGGTCGGAATTAAATACTTAAAATAAAAAAGAAAAACACGAAAAACTGGAGTTCTTCGTGTTTTTCTTTTTTATTTTAAGTATATATATATATATATATATATATATATATATATATATATATATATATATATATATATATATATATATATATATATATATATATATATATATATATACCATCACCATTATCGGAACACAGTGTATTGTTAGTGAAAGCCTATCACAAGATGTGAATATTTCTGAGTTATTTTTTAATATCTTCGATGTCAAATCTAAGTCTTAATTTATCGTGAAAAATTGTTAACGTTGCATTTAGTATGGAAAAGTCTTTAAATATACTTTACCTTTTTGAACAATTTGATGATTTTGAAGTAATTAAAAATTGTTAAGTTTTATGATCAACATCTGATTTACACCACTTCTTAAATAAACTGTAGCACAGTGCGTCTGACGTATTTCCTTTACAACTGTCGATTATAAAATAAATATAAAGGTTGAGTAGAGCATTTGCTGTTTGTAAAGATTCTTATGAAGAGTAAAAATCCAGTACAAGTACACTGTCGGGTTGGTTGAACACTGTTTTACTGGTGATTTTAAAGTACATGTATTTATTTAAGAAATAAATAACAAGTTTATAAATTTCAATGGGAATTGAAGTGGGTCGGTCACGTGATCAAATCCTGTGAAGGCCGAAGGCCTCCTCAGAAGATTTGATCACGTACCGACCCACTTCAATTCTCATTGAAGTTTATAAACTTGTTATTTATTACTTATTTATATATACATTTGAGATTGGCGATTAAATGTTAAATTAAATATATTCGGATATAAATATTGCACTAACCGGTCGCTGAAGATTTTCGTAAAAAGTACGCAAGGTGTAAATCGGCTTGAAAGGCGGTTACGCTTCGAAGAGAATATTTTGATAAGGGCTACTTGTGATCCGTAATTGTGAACAGATTTTTCTCTGGGAATATTTTCGTTAAAATTGATCATTAATGCTGAAGAGACACAAGAAACACGTCCGAGAATTGATGATAAAAAGTTAGAGGAATTTCGGTCGCCTGAAAGGGATGGATGGATCCGATGGATTGAGACACTTGTCCGAACCAGTTAGCCTCATCAAGTATTAAATTTGATCAAAAACATTCATTTTACAAATCAAGTAACTAAAGGCATATTTATGATGTTAACACGGAGACACTGGCGACAGTTTACATTGAAGTATGACAGCGGCGATCGAGGTGTTTCTCACTCTCAGCTGTTTGTGGCGTGATTGCAATGCTTTGATACTTTCCAACAGATTTACACATTTGACGTGAGTAGAATCTAATGAGAAAATATAGTTTTTACCTATATCATGAAGATTTAACATGAGGTCTAACAAAAATAAGGATAAACAAAAAAGTTAGAGACTGAACAGCTGACAAAAGTGACATACAAAAACAAAGGCTAGTTTCTATCGGACTGGTATATTCTCCGGGTTCTCTATGTACACAGATTAAATCGATTTCCAAAAAATGTATGAAGTACTTGTTCACGTTGTTAATAAAACATTTATTTCACTTGCTTATTTTGTTCATTTTAACACATGTAAAGCAAGTCATTTTATATCTACTAGATAATTACCCGCGCAAGCGCGGGAAATTGAATTTATACATAGAACTTTACCATTTACAACAGAAAATTACATATATTGTAGTTGGAAGTTGTAGATTTTACTGACAGACTACAGACTTATAGAGGGAAGAAATACGTTGTTCAAAAGTCCGCATGAAAGAAACATACGTCACCATTCCCACCCACTTTTTGTGAAAACTTTAAAAATAAAAAAATGCTTTAATTGACGTTTATTTCTTCAAAACTTCATACAATGTTATGGATATTGCACTTCAAATGTTCTTATTTCATTTTCATGAAGGATAAAAGCAACGAATATACTGTAACGGGACTGTCTAGGGGTTAGTCCCGTACATATAGTCCGAGTTCAAAGGATAAAAGAATGACAAGAATTTCAGTGTTTAAAGAATTACTATATTCTGTTGCAATATTTACAATTTACAAACAAACGTAAAATATATGAAACAATATCATATAAAATCCAAGAATGCAATAATTACCATTGTAGAAATTTAGCCCCAGTCCCCCAAAATACGTCTGATCAGTAATTAATGATAATGTAGACTGCCTTTAATTACACAATATACATAACATATAATAATAGTAAATCCCGGCCGGGTACTATAGACCCGGGCGCGCCCAACCCGAACGGGTTATAAACAAAGGGGAATAACTCTAAATAAAAGGAATGACAAACAATGGAAAATATTAATAAAATATGGCATATATAGATAAATACATATAATTACATACACATATAATTAAATACAGGTAAAAACCACCACACTCCCCCTTCCTTAAGATCTAATGTGGATGAAAAATACACATTAGTCTACATAAATACAATTACATGTATGTCTAATAAATCTGAGTTATAATTCAAAGCAACATACATTCAATGATCTTAAAATTAGAATGCACATGTATCAACATTCAGAAACTTTAAGATAGCAGACATTCAATCAATTACATGTAAAGTAATAAACACACTTTTTAAACAATAAATAAACAATTCCACAACTTTCACATATTTACACAGTTAATCGCATTCACTCCTCAAACAGTTTGTCCATCGCTCGCAACTTCCTGATCTCGCCCTCTAATTCCCGGTTCTTCTTCTCCAGTTGACGCCTCATTTCCCTCTTTCGCTCCAGTTCCGTTCGCTCACCGTCCTCTATCCTCTTTTTCACCAGTGCTCTCGCTCGTCCTACTACGTCCATGCTGTTGCACAGCCACATGAGGCACGACTGCAGTTCCTCTGAATTACCTGCCTCTGGAAGGTTTGGTAGGTCGAGGCTGGGTAGGTTCACCCACGTTGTTTGGGTCCCTGTAGACCGGTGATCTGGGAACTCCCTGTCCCTGTACTCCTGAAGAGTAAGCCTTCTTTTCTTACTGCTGGTCTCCAGCTCTTCTTCCTTGAGGTCGCTTGTTGGCGCAGTGGGCTCTGTCTGAGTAGAAAAACTACTCTCCACATCCACCGGCGTTATTCTATCATCTGTAGTGGACTCTTCCTGTTCCTGGGTCACTACTGGGTCAGTAGTTTCTCTCAGGCATCCTCCTTTAAATATGTAAAGACCTGGGTCTAAATAACCCTTGTTCTCCCTCTGGATGACATCACACTTAGTGAGTATGAATTCCACTCTGTCCTGATTGCTCTCATGTGCTCGGCGAATGTGGGTCCTCATGTCTGATTTTCGCCTACACTCCGCGCTACACCCATTAACGGAACATATAAATTTGGTAACATACAGTTTGTGTCTCTCCTCCCAATGTCGGGAGAATTTTGATTTGGAGGGAAACTTTGTCCCTTTACATCCAAGCACGGGGCAGACCATTCCTGACGGATCGTACAGGATTTCAATAAAGTCGGTCTGGCACTGTCCAAGGACAGCATTGACTTCACTCATGTCAGCGAATAGTTCAAGAAAATCTGTAGCCTGAAATAGAATTTGTTTACCATTAAAGAACTGTATGAATATTTTCTTTTTACTAATAAACCTTGCATTATAACAGCAAAGAGTTGGAAAGGAAAATAAATAAACTGTATAACCTATCCCCACCCAACTATACAACAATGACAACTGTCATTTCTCCGACACAACAAGTACACATCCCATCACTCAGAGAATCACTATTCTCTCATGGGAAATAACACCTGGTAGATAAGACACCGAAAGCTAAACCCATGGTGTATTACAAAACAAATCTACCCAATTCCAACCTTAGGAATTTATACCATGTACTACATGTCATCATGTCCTCAACAGACATAAAATTGGGACTTCCATAGGATTATACTTCATTAAAACAAACAAATAACAACACACCACCCCCCAGAAATATATTTATCTTATCTATTTTTCTAAGGAGAATATCGAGAAACGGGTTTGACGAGCCTTCCTTTCCTTGAGAAAGCTTCGGCGCGTCTCGATTGAACCGCATCCAGATCTGGCGATTTGCAAGCCAAAGGCTCAATTTCCTCCCGATAGCTCATAGTATCATATTCGGACTCTGAACTTTCATCAATTAGACATTCGTCTTGGTCGTTGTCAGAATCATATTGATTCTCTGAAATTCCGTCACCATGCAATTGCTTTAGGTGGTCAACATGGACCACAACTGTTTTTCCTGTTGTTTCATGTTTTATCTCATAGGTTATGTCCGAGAATTTTCGAACTACCCTGTAGGGTCCTGTCCAACCTGATCCTAATTTCTGGTTTGCTTTAGGTGGGTACCATCTCCATACCAGATTGTCTTTTGCAAATTCTCGTGGCCTGAGTCGAACGTCATGGTATCGTTTTTGTTTCTTGAAACTTGATTGTAAGTTTTCATGTACAATACCATACGTAATTTCCATAGTATTACGAATCCATTCTACGTAAGAATGATAGCAGCCATTCTCTATTGTATTAGTAGGAGATGTCCCAGCTATAACATCTATAGGCAAATTGATTTCTCTTCCTAACATGATCAGATTGGGAGTACATTTTGTACTTTCGTGAACCGTGGCACGATAGGCCATCATAAAATATGGCAAGTGGTCATCCCAATTAGAACTGTTCTCATTGACAAAGATGGACAACATTTGTTGGAGTGTGCGGTTGAATCTCTCTACCATACCGTCGGATTGAGGGTGATATGGTGTGGTACGGGATTTTATTATCTCCAAGAGAGAGCACAACTCAGCAAACAGAGCTGATTCAAATTCACGGCCTTGGTCGGTATGAATTCTAAATGGTATGCCTAAGCGGCATATTACTTCCGTTACAAGTTTATCTGCAACCGTCTGTGCTGTATGATCTTCTAATGCGAATGCCTCTTTCCATTTGGAAAAATAATCTCCAACAACCATAATGTATTGTTTTCCTTCTCTAGTTAAAGGCAAGGGACCTAAGATGTCGATGGCAAGACATTCCATAGGACCAAGTAATTCATGGTGTTGCATTGGGGACTTCCCTTGTCCAGGACCTGGCTTTTTCTTTGAACAAGGTTGACAAGTTTGACACCAGCGTGCAACATCATCAGTCATTCCTGGCCAATAAAAACGATTTCTGATGGAATGTAGAGTTCTCTCGCGTCCAAGATGTCCCGACGTCTTAGCGTTATGCAAATGTTGCATAATTTCTCTCCTAATAGACTTTGGGGCAACTACCTGGAGACGACTTTCGTTTTCATTTTCTTCCCATACTCGGTAGAGTATATGGTTCTCCACTTTTAGTCACTGCCACTGGCGAAGCAAGGTGTTAACTGTTGGCAGAGGATCATTTAGTTTCGGACGCTCTCTCTGGTGAATGATGAGTTGCTTAACCTTTGATATTGGCATGTCTTTGTCCTGTTGTTCTTGTAAGTACTGAAGACTCCATTGTTCTACCCAATTGGATTCGGGTCTACTAGTCTTGGTAATGTCTGAATCTTGAGTAGCTGCTGAGCTCAAAACATTGACTGAGCATTCTCCAGATGAACATTGGTTGCATCCTTCTCTTTTGCAACGTTTCCTTGGTTTCCTAGACAAGCCATCTGCATTGCCATGAAGACTTCCTTTTCTGTGTTCAATTTTGAAGTCGTAGGTTTCCAAGAGAGATATCCAGCGTGTAAGTAAACCTTCTGGCTCCTTAAAATTCTTCAACCAGATCAACGAAGAATGGTCTGTTCTTAATAAAAAGGGTCTACCATATAGATAGTGTCGGAATTGTTTGACAAAGGTTACGACTGCTAGTAATTCTCGATACGTGGTGCAATATCCCATTTGGGATCTGGATAGTGTCTTGCTACCATAAGCAATTACTACTTCCTCGCCATTTTGCATCTGTGAGAGCACAGCTCCGACTCCATATGCGCTAGCATCAGTATCCAATATAAATTCGTCTGTTGGTGATGGATACGATAATACTGGTGCAGTTGTAAGGAGATGCTTTAAAGTATTAAAAGCATTTTCACATTCCTCTGACTATTCAAACTTTCTGTTCTTTTGTGTCAAGCGGGTAAGCGGGTACGCGACATTTGAAAAATTGTTTATAAACCTGCGATAATAGGATGCGAGTCCTATAAAGCTGCGTACTTCGGAAACGGAAGTTGGTACGGGCCAATTCGTTACAGCTGATATCTTATCCGGGTTACATCTAATACCTTCTTGGGATACAGTATGACCCAGAAATTCTACTTGCTCTTGAAACAAGGCACATTTCTTCGGTTTTAGTTTAAGATTCGCTGTACGAAGTCTGTCAATGATGACAGTCAGGTTCTCCAGAGTTTCTTCGAACGTGGCACAAAATGTTATGATGTCGTCTAGATAAACTAGACATTTCTCCCATTGTAGGCCAGATAGAACGGCTTCCATTAAGCGTTCAAATGTCGCAGGGCTATTAGATAAACCAAACGGTAACACTTTAAACTGGAAAAGACCCCTGTGGGTTGCGAATGCTGTCTTGGTTTTATCGGATTCGTCCATGGCAACTTGCCAATAGCCGCTAGCAAGATCGAGAGTACAGAAGAATTTAGCGTCGGAGAGTGTGTCTAGTGATTCATTGATTCGTGGCAGGGGATAGGCATCCTTAATCGTTACGTTATTTAGCTTTCGATAATCTACACAGAATCGTGTAGTTCCATCCCGTTTCTTCACTAGAACTATCGGCGCAGCCCAAGGTGAACTGCTTGGTTCTATTATATCAGCTTCAAGCATTTTATCTATTTCTTGATCTGCTATAGCTTTTTGGTGCATAGGGAGATGTCTTGGTGGTAACTTGATTGGTTTAGCGCTGTCAGTATTGATCGTGTGTTTCACAAGGTCCGTACGCCCTAATGGGGTATTTGGTCCCATAAAAACGTCAGCATTACGTGCTAAGGTGTCGCTTAACAGCTGGCGTTGCTGTTCAGTTAAGTTACTCGAGCTGTTGTTGACCAGGGACTGCAAATAGTCTGGTAAGTTAGGCAAGTTTGTGTCCACTGGACGGCTCTCCGTGACTTTTCTGCTGTCGAATTCAGTGACAGAATCAATTGTTTGTACGGATGCCACTGTAGCGTTTCTTTTAAGTATCACTGTCTCTTTTGTAGGATTTAGGACTGAGAAGAGCACTTTGTTATCTTGTACTTTGACAACCGATTTTGGCAGTAAAATTCCTTTACTATTAGAGAGTGGTTCTATCAATCCGTCCACACCATGTGGAAATCCACAGTCTGTGCTTCCTTTCAAAAACATCTCGCTTTTCGCTGGTATGCTAATTGTCTCTGTAACATAAATGCGTGCGCATGTACTCTGTAATTTGTCCTCTTTTACTAGACCAATCTCACCAAAGAATGGTGAACGTAGACGTCCAGCATTCATGTCCATTATAGCTTCATATTTTGAAAGAAAATCAAGTCCGAGTATACCGGACAAATCTCCAAGTTGAGCAACAACAACAGTTGTCAAAAATTCCTGCCCATTAATACATAGGTCGATATCTGTTCTACCCTTCACCGAGAGCAAATCTCCATCGGCAGTAGTTAATTTAGTCTGAAGATCATCTAGATCTTTGTTTCCAAGCAATGAATCAAAAATTTCATTTGATATTAGACTCCAACTGGACCCCGTATCAACAAGAAAATAAATTTCTTTATTACAAAGTTTTGCTTTGACAAACCAACAACTTCTGGAAATACTGGACAAACGAGCTTTCATGTCTTGTTTTGGCCTATTTTCATGACTGGGTTTTTCAGGGGCTGGGCTTACGGCCGTGGGCTCAGCCCATTTTCGTTTAAATGACTAGAGTCATTATGGGTTCCCTTTTTATTTTTCGGCTTTGAGTTTTTCTTTGGACATTTTGAACTTATATGGCCAGTTTCATTACAAGCGTAACAAACTATTTCTCGAGGCCCATTATAACCATTAGGTCTTTTCTCGTAAGGACCATTGTGTCCTTTAATTTCCAAAGACTTCAGTGTTCAGTGTTCACTGAATCATGTGATGAATAGATTCTTCTAGTTTTTCAAGATTTACATGACTATTGTCATTTTTATCCGTGGGCGGAAGAACAGCGCGTGCATAACCAACATGTGGTTTCTCAATGTCCCGTGGTTTCCGTGGGGTGTCCTGAGACCCTTCAAATGACTCAAACTCGAGTGCCAGAGAAATAGCACGATCTAGCGTTTTAGGATGAGAAAACTGCACGTAGCGTTTTAGTTCTTGGCAACCTAAACCAGTGACAAACTGTTCAACAGTAAGACTTTCGCGCATATCAGAAGGAAATGTAGGGAAAGCGCGACTAGCTAGTCGCCTTAACGAGTATCCATATTCGGACACTGTTTCACCTGGTTTCCGTTTTCTAGTACGAAACTCGCACCTGTATGCCGTTTCACGCTCGGGTGGAGAAAATCGCTGAGTTAGCGCGCATTTTAACTCGACATTGTTGCCTAGTCCCCTATTCGAGAGCTCACTAAGAACTCTTTGTGCTCGACCTCTCAAACTCATAGCTAACTGAGTAGCTTTCTCGGCATCTGTCCACTCGTTCCACATTGCAACTTGCTCGAAATGACATAAATAATCGGGCCATTCTGTATTCTCTGCGTTGTACACGTCCGGTTCTTTGTATTTTCTAAAACTATTGCTTTTAGATTCAGACCGGTTTCCATAATTATCATAAAGACTTCGTTCTTTCTTAAAATTAACCTGAGGTGTTTTACAAACATTAAGTTTGTCTATGTCATATTTATTTGTGTAAGAATCACACGGTGTGCTAGCTTTCGATCGCATAAAGTTAGCATCGGAATGGCTTTCCATACTCTTAGTGTACGACGTCACGTGATCTATGGATTCGTCTGTATTTTGTCTATACATCGGCGAAAAACATCTGTTTTCTGATTGATTAGGTGAGAAATACGATGAATTTCGGGGACACTCAGTATCAGTGTTTATTTTGGAATCAGAATTATCTGATTTATATCCACGTTCCAGCGACAATGACGGAGAAAAAGATGAAACAAGCGTGTCGTATGCAGAATCTTCGTCAAGCAAGTGCGTGGATCTAACATTTTTCACTTTCGCCTTGTGGGAAACTTTAGCAGTTTCATTACCTCCTATTTTAGAATTTCCTCCAGATTTAGAGGATTGTTCATCCGATTTACAAGTTACACGAAGAAAACTTGGAATGAAAAATCGCAAAATTGCGAGAAACCCTCCCCAAAAAGACATTGTATGTAAATAAATACATGTATACAGCGTCAATCGACGCGTAAAAATCCAAGATAAAACACCAAAATATTCTTTTATCCTCGGAGCGAGCCCCCAAAAATATCTATGTAACGGGACTGTCTAGGGGTTAGTCCCGTACATATAGTCCGAGTTCAAAGGATAAAAGAATGACAGAATTTCAGTGTTTAAAGAATTACTATATTCTGTTGCAATATTTACAATTTACAAACAAACGTAAAATATATGAAACAATATCATATAAAATCCAAGAATGCAATAATTACCATTGTAGAAATTTAGCCCCAGTCCCCCAAAATACGTCTGATCAGTAATTAATGATAATGTAGACTGCCTTTAATTACACAATATACATAACATATAATAATAGTAAATCCCGGCCGGGTACTATAGACCCGGGCGCGCCCAACCCGAACGGGTTATAAACAAAGGGGAATAACTCTAAATAAAAGGAATGACAAACAATGGAAAATATTAATAAAATATGGCATATATAGATAAATACATATAATTACATACACATATAATTAAATACAGGTAAAAACCACCACAATACATAATATACAAATAAATTGATTTTGGGGAGTTGGGGGAGGGGTAAAAATTCACAGGTACTTGGGTCTTGGTTTATAATTATATATGTACCCTTATCGATACGTAAAAAGGCTGCCCCACTCCCACTTTTTTTTACCATCAATACTTTTACTATTGGAAAATTTTTATGTTCAGTGAAAGGCTGGTTGCCCCCCCCCTTTATACTACAGAAAATTCATATAAGGGAAATGTAGTGTTGAATACCAAAAAATTGGTTCTGAAAGAAGTTGGCATTGGAGAAAGACTTTTTTTAGAGAGAAAAAAAAACTGAAAAGTCTTTATTAAGGTCAGACGACACGTTCCTCAAATATATGTTTTCTATCTCTTGGGATTATATCAAAACTTTTTCATGTTTGTCATTCTCATCTGATTTCTACATTGTTTCCAAAATGTTTTTAAATATAGGTACACCAAAATTTGTGTTATAGGCCATTTAGAAGATTACCCATAAGGGTTATATAAGAAATATGACCCTATGGTATCTTGGCCAAATGCCTGGTAAGGTACCCTGATTTTTTGCGAGGAAACTTATTTAAGTACCTTTACTTCAATGACAAATTCTTAGAAAAAATTATATATTTTTGAGGAACGTGTCGTCTGACCTTAAAGCACAAAACTGAATAGCTGTAATTAATTATATTTGAACGCAATATTAAGTTGATTACAAATTGTACGTCGGGTTCGTTACCACGATGCTCTCAGTACGGAAAAAAATATTTTTACCGATAAACTCATCACCAACTAATATATATACACTACTTATCTATATATTCATTAGTCATCAACTTCTGATACCTCACTGTCGGATTGCCATGAATTCAGATCGGATACTCTTACTATCCAACGCTTAATCTCTATGCACCATTTGTCTACTTATATTATCCTTGTATCAATAAATATTAGTGTTTTTCACGGCAACAATAGGTTTCTGATAAATTCCCAGCATATTTTGCTCGTTTTTACAAAATTATTGTTTTTATTGTATTTTAATTTATATAACATCATTTGTTGTAAAATTATTTAATCAAATAACCCGATAATTAAAATATTTATAATTATTTCTTGATTAAAACAATGTAGCAAAAGGGACGTGATGTTCTAGAAGCTTCCGTCAATATTGAGATCGGTGATTGACGAAACTAATTTACACTTTTCTCTTTTAAATTGGTTACCACAACTCATTTCTTTTATATCAGTTTAATCAAGTTTTGATTGAATAATTCAGTGATGACATTTTATGAAATAAATATTCGACTATTTGTTGTCAGTTTCATTAAAATTTGCCAGTAGCTTAGATCCGCCAACCGGAAACGCCACAATACTCACGTTGATGCTATTTCATGGCTGCTTTCAGAAAATTGAAGTAGACTTTTAATTTTATGTACGATACTTGCTATCCGAGTGAAATCTAAATATAGTTTACGGACATCATCTTGTCTGTAGTGTAGTATTAGAGGGGTAAGTAAGAACTCTTGTGCACCTGTTTCGGAGTTTATTTGCAAAATTTATTAATTTATAAGTAAAAATAAGTAACGGTAGATATTATTGCGCCGTGTGAATCGGCCATGTATTGACCTCTGACCTACGACAAACTTCATACAAAATTGAAGATATTATCTCTCTGTATGTTTAAATAGTGGAAATATACCGCAAATGTATATATAATATTTATATGTAATTTCGCAGCACCTTTTTTTTTTTTACACTTTAACTCTTTTATCATTTTTGAATTACTGAAAACGAGAGAATAGAAGTTTTGAATTTCACATTTTGATTTTTAACGAGGCCGAGTCTCATTCGAGTGCGCATGACTTTGCGCAGCTTTTTAATTTCATGCAGTCATTTGTGTGACAGTGCAATTTTGCCAAATATTTTGATTTTAATACAAAATTTACTTTATCTGTAACCCCTACTGGTCTGAAAATGTGATTTTACGACAATAATTAAGAAAAAACGCTGAAATGGCTCTAGCGACGTCACAATTTTCGGATTTTGTAAGCAACGCATGACGCTGAAGAATGACGCATGACTCGCTTGTATGTTCAAGATGTCCATGGATATTATACTAAAAACTGATGACAGAACATCAAAAGAAGCATACTTACATGTAGTCTAGCAATTCCAACATTGCTTTTTTTTTTTTTTACAAAAAAAATCATATGTGCCGATAATTCATCTGCACTGATATGTACTTATACCGTATGGCAATTTTAGAAGTATTGGGCTTGAAAAAAATAAACGTAGTAATTAATTCCTAGGCCAAAGTAGATGGTGATTTTTTTTGAATTTTCAAAATTTGGTGACTTTTTACAATAACTTTCATGTACTTTAATGAAAAGAAATCTCTAGGGCAGAAATAGCAAAAATATGGGGAAAAATGTGATAAATTGGCGCTTTTCCAACAAATTCCCATGGGGTCCAACAGTAAAAAATGACAACTTTTGAGATGGTCCCCTATGAAATATGGGTGGTAAACATTCGATTTTTTAATCTTAAAAGAATAATTATAACAGTAAAAATTAATTATGAAAAATTATTAAAATTATTAAAAATTATTGAAAAGGTTAGAAATGATTAGATTCGGCCTCGTTAATTCAAACCTTTAATTAATTTCTGAAACATCTATCAAATCAGACAACGTAATCGGGTCTTTTTTTTTTTATATTAAGCCTATGAAATGAATGGCATTATCCAGACTTCTTAATTTAAGAAGTGAATGAAGTACTATTGCCCATTGAAAGACTGCATCTCTCTGTATTTACGGCCAATAATATTAAATACAATTATTTATTCAAGGTCTTCTTTATTCACAATATTAATGATACCGGTTATGATGTGACCAGCGAGACTGAAGTTTAAAGAAGGAGAGCAAAATCAATTATCAGAATTTGTTGTAGATGTGGATATCAATTCATCTAGGTTTGCTTAAAAGTGAAAAGATTTGAATTCGAAACAACAGTTGGACGTCGCGCATAGAATATAGGCTGGTTTTGTAACGTGACGTTATCCATTTCTGACGTCATTGCATAACATATTGGACGAGACATCCAATTTTTGATCGTTTCTTAGAATGTTTATCTTTTTATTGGTTTTTTTTTAAATATATAATTTTATTCATTTTTTCATTTTGAGAATTAAATTTTATCTGTAACAAACTTTTCCATTAAGAAGATTGATTGATTGATTGATTGTATGTTGTTTAACGTCCCTCTCGAGAATTTTTCACTCATATGGAGACGCCACCACTTGCCGGTGGAGGGCTACAAATTTTGTTCTATGCTCGGCACTTAGGACCTTTGAGCAGTGAGGGATCTTTTTCGTGCCAGCACCTACTGCGACACGGGGCCTCGGTTTATACGGTCTCATCCGAAGGACCGGTCTCCACGTCCCGCAGTGGGATTCGAACCCGCGACGTAAGGATTGACTCCTTACTTCGCGACTCAAGAGCAGATGCTCTAACCACTGCGCCACGCGGGCGACCCATTAAGAAGAAAATACATATTTATGCTGTATGTTTAACAAACGCGTAATTTTGTCGTAGTACCAAAACCGACTAGACATCAAAATTGCTCTATAAATCTCTACTATTACTTGCTTTAAATTTTTTAAAGAAACATTTTTTTACTTCTTGATTTGCACTTTTCATTCATCACTTTAGTTTTATTCAAAGAACCGATAATATAGTAGAGAATATTTCCAAATCCTTTCTATCTTTCCTTGTTACTTATTAAAATTACGACATGTACATATTGAGGAATGTTTTTAAATTCACGAACAGTCGCAATCGACCATTATAATAGAAATTTATTAATGAATTTAATGAATAAAAAATTGAAATATCTCCTCACATCTCTTAGAAATGTCACAGGACCGTTCCATTACATCACATTTCGATGTAACATTTTTGTTGACAATCTATGTATAGAGAATGGATGAGGACATTCATTGAAATAAAAGTCCTTTCAGATGAAAATTGAGTGTACCGCATTTCAATGGGGGTAAACAGAATTTTTCCTGGTAAAGGTGGAGTTTCGATAAGGCTGTTCTGCGGCCCCTCGAGAAATGTTATGAAATTGTGATATGTTGTAGATAAATGTCTTAACTTCCTAAAAATATGAAAATAATTTATACTGCACATTTTCAGGTCACGTGATAATTAAAAGTTTAAGTATACCCCCTTCCCTTCATTTTAGGAGTAGGCATTTTTAAAACGGGATACTGGAGTTTTTTCAACGTCAAATCATAAATGAAATGTGATAAATGTGAATAAAGACATCAATTAACCAATTTCAATATTTATTTTTACGGAAAATTAATAACATTTATTTCATTGAATGTTTATTAAGGTGCAAGATTTTTCTCGAGTTTTAATTGTAACTTTTCTTTAAAAGAGGATGAATTTTACTTATAATACATATTTACGCCTCCTATGAGAAATATCAACCTGAAAGTGCAGTGAAAAACAACCAAACACAGATATGCAGTTTTGTCGAATATGTCATTTTATTCAATGACATATAGTAAAATGTATAACAAATGTGAATAAAGACATCAATTAACCAATTTCAATATTTATTTTTACGGAAAATTAATAACATTTATTTCATGTGAATGTTTATTAAGGTGCAAGATTTTTCTCGAGTTTTAATTGTAACTTTTCTTTAAAAGAGGATGAATTTTACTTATAATACATATTTATACAATATGGACAGAAACTTTTACAAGAAGAAATTACTGACAGTTTATATTTGTCTTATTTGAACATAATAATCAATTTGTAACAGTTTTCAAGTTCATAAGGAAGCAAATGTAAAAATAACTAGACATGAGGTAGATCAACTTTGAATGCAATTTACAGGTGTTTAAAAAAAAGGGGTTAGGGGTCCATATTCTTTTTCGAAATGCTTGTAAATATTGTGCTAAGTTTTGGTTAATTAGTCAAACTCGATAAGTAATAGATCATATTTGTATTTTATTTCGCTTCAAATATTTTTTTTTTTTTTGCGGAATTATGGAATTTACATTAAAAAAAGAAATAAAACCAGGTTATACTTGCAGGTTGAAAACTATAATGGGTTATGCAATACTCACTCGAATAAAATGACAAATGATAAAAAAGAAACAACACTAAAATACATTGTGTGTGCATGTCCATTTCATTCTGAAAGTTAGAAGTATTTAACAACTTAAAATGAGCATTATGTTCTCAGCAACTGAAACTAGGCCAGGACCATGTTCTTTTTGCTTCACCAATTTTAGTTACATTTATAAGACCTCATTGATTAAGTGCTAGTCCAGATCGCAGTTCAAAATACATTTATAAATGTCAAAGATATGTGTTTAATCCCAAATCCTGCAGAAACCTATAAATAAAAATCTAGTCTTTAAAAAATTTACATTCCCTACATAAATACTGTAAACGTACAACATTTGGCTGTGTATTCTTTTTAGCGCTTTTGGAGGAAAGCAATCTCCACTTATTCAAGTACAACGCTAAATGCCTCGCACATATATATCTATATAGAAGGACGTTAAGATATGGGCTAAATCAAATCCACGCTAACTTGTTCAAAATCCAATTTTCGCCGAAATAACCGTACGCGCTAAATATAATACATTTACAGTATCAACCACACGGAAAAACATAAAAAAACATTCTCTAGCAGATTGGAGCAAGGGTTTCTATTCGATAAAAAAGCTAATATTATATATTTGTTTTATATATGTTTGATACAGAACGCTAAGAATGGACTTGTTTTCACTTCTTTAGTTCAATCAGTCAGAAAATATAATTAAGATCCAGCATCTGGACCATTTCTGGCAATGTGCAACCCTAAGTTTATCATAAGTGCATGTTTGGTCAACCTTTTACTCTGAGCATTCATCAATGAAATGTAAGTCAGGCTCAGCTTCTGAAACAAGTCCTGTACTGTGCATCAAAAGATGCATCATGAAACATGTCTGGTCATCAAGTACTTATAGCAGCATTGCTATAAAAAACTTGAACTAATACTTTAAAAACATTGACCTCGACACATATTAGCTTAAAAACAGCATCTGAAACCCGACATGTGACAAGGAATAACTAGATCAGGGTACTAGATGATATAAAAAAATATCTGCTTGAAAATTTTTAACTGGGAACGCCATTGCCGACGGTATTTAGAAAACTCCCCCTAGTCCGTGTAGTTTAACGAAAAATGTGACGTTAACGTTATATGCTGGCGACGAAATAAGTATGGAGATAATGTATCCGAAAATGTATTCTATTGTTAATGTTTTCGAGAATTATCTTTAATTTTAAACAAAAATGTGCTACTTTTGGCTTAGTATTTTAACCTGGTGTGTGGCAACGCACTTTGAAAAAATTCCGCACTTTGAAAAATTTTTTCAAAATGCGTTAAAATTGGGACAAAATCAACGCATTTTGAAAAATTTTTTCAAAGTGCGTTAAAGGGACCAACTCAACGCACTTTGAAAAAAAATTTCAAAGTGCGTTAAGAGTCTACATCAATATTTTTTACCATGGAAACACTTAACGCACTTTGAAAAAAAATCATATTTTAGTCATGGAAAGATTTTATTTTTTTTTATCTTTCAAAAAACTAAGCCTAACCCTAACCTCAAAAATGAAATGATTTACTCCCGTCGAATAGAGGAGAAGACGGGTATAAGATCCTTTAGTCAAAATCTTTATCTTTCCAATACATACATGAAGGTGTCGGTAGCAAACGGGAGAGGAGTGCAATTAACCTAAAAAGGGTACGCTGCATTTTCAATGCTTATACGATGTATATATCTTTCCAAAATAAGTGGGGGCTTAGCCCCCCCCCCCCTCCCCTTCCTGGCCCTTCGCCCAGTCTCGATGTCTATGCTATACTCAAAGCATTCATATAATTATGTATTTACCTAACTGGTATGACGTTGAAAACTTTCAATAATAAATGAGTTAATTAAAACAGATGAACACTAGAAAATTTTAAGTACAGTAAAACGTATGAGAGAGAAAGAATTTTCATAGTTTTGAACAATCAAATTGGCCCCTTTTTATTATGATAAATGCTAAGTTGCTTGAAGCTGTCCTCTGTTAGTGCCCCCTATACACCTTTACATCAACTTATCAAAGACTAGAATTAAAAAAAGAAGAAGAAACGAATTAATGAACTTAAACAATCGTCACTCTTTTTTTCAAGACCCTTTAATTTTCCCTTTTATTTTATCAAAACCTTAAATATTAAAACGTCAATATCTCAGGTCCTACAGTGACTTTATCATAAAAAAGTTATCAAACTAGGATCTGTTATTTATCATACCGATTATTTGAAGGAATATTGATCAATCTTTACTTTTTTTTCAAAGTGCGTTAATATGGTCGATATTAACGCACTTTGAAAAAAAATTATTTTTTTTAAAAGTGCGTAAGCTTGGTCCCAAATTTTAACGCACTTTGAAAAAAAATTTCAAAGTGCGTAATCTTTCAAAGTGCGTTGTAACACTGGTGTATGATCAAGTAAACAGAAGGTGCTAATTATAGGTATGCAAATTTTAGACAATTTTCAATTTTTGGATATGAAGTGCACACGCGACACTCATCATATTGTAAAATATTAGTGTGTAGGGTATATCTAATAAGTGGGCAAAACTAGGTGAGTGTTCCTCGTGCACTTCATATTCTAAATATCGATTAAATGCCACCCTCTCATATTTTCCCATAGGCCTTATGTTAAAGCATTTGCGGGTACATCTAAGTTAGTGTCAGCAACGGAGTGAATTTATTTCATATCAACTTTTGAAATATTATTAACAAAAATTAAGATATTCATCTTGAATTTTAAACTAATTTTGAAAAAAAAAATTGAAATTCATTTTTATGAAAATAAGTGGGCCGATAAACGGCCTTATCGAAACTTCCCCTTTACAAATTTGATTTGACATACACTGAGTACCTTTAAACAACTGATAATGGAAAGTGTCCATATGTAAACATGTCTAATAAAATATCAACAATGACTTGCAAATATGTCCCGAGGCGCAAATGACGTCATTTTCAAGGTGTATTTGTTGACAGCTTATTGATTTATTCTAAATTCAAGAGACAAAACTTATTAAAATTTATATCAGCGGAAAGTACTTAGAAATTACTTTAGGTACATATAGGTTTCACCCGATTTTAAAACAATTATTAAGGAATCAGAATGTCTTGCGGAAATGTCCACTAGCTAGCTAAAATGACGTCTGACGTTCTTATAACGCACGATTCGGAGTTGTACGTCAATGTGCACATCCTATGAATTCTTGTACGAATTTTGTTCCCATCAAATTTCACTTATTATTTTTTTATCAGTACGCCCCTCTCTCTCTCTATCTCTCTCTCTCTCTCTCTCTCTCTCTCTCTCTCTCTCTCTCTTTAGACTGTCTTTTCTGTTGATTTTTTTCCCGAATGATCATCATGGGCGACTTCGATTCATACCCGAGTATTAACTCTTGGTTGACGTCACATGACCGGACATTCACACAAACATGTGGTTTTCAAGCGAACTCATATGAGTTTGAAGGGTAGCGAAAATAAAATAAATTTCCTCTATGAGTTTTAAAAGGCGGTCGAATGGGTCCATTTTGACATCATCTGTTGAGTTAATTTTTTCTATAGCTTTTGCTGCAGTTGAAAAGTTTTTCTTTTTTAGCTCTGAACTTTTTTGGTTTCGAATTTGAATTTATGTCTCTGCTGTTATCGAGCAGTAAGCCTGAAAAATCTAATCAAATAAACATATATTCATATAAATTATAAAGCATTCATGTAGAAAGTGCGTTTTGAAGTTTGCTTTTAAGGATAAGCGATGCTAAACATAATATTTAGTAAAAAATAATTCCTACGTTCGGGTTTTTCTTTCGACGCCGCCGTATCGAAACTCTAGTAATCCTACTGTATGGCTGGGTTAGCTTGGGTAGAGTTCATAAGGTCATATGACGTATTTTGAGTAGTAACTATGGTCGTTCGATTGAAACTCAAGTAACTCGAGTACGTAGTCGGGTACGGATCGAAGTCGCTCCATGACATATACAAAGGTAGATGTATTTATTGAAGGTATCAAAACACCTGTATAAATCGAACACGTATTTATCTAGTGCATAGGAAAAGTGTCGGTCTGATTGGTTAAAGTATTTATAGAATTTCTTTTTCTACAGGTATTCTGTTAAAGAACGCGCGCTCTGTTGAATGTAAAAGTTAAATGCTTTTCGAAGGTTCAGTGCAGTCAGACGTTTTCCCGCCCACCCTCACAAGTATCATCTTTGATTTTATCATTTATATGCTTAATACAGTGTATCTCTACCAAGATAGAAAGATGAAAATGTTTATTTTGTAGAAAAATTTGCTTCCACCTGTAATTAACCGTTTTGGGAATTTAAAATGTATTATACTCAAGTAAAACCTGTGGGTGAGTAGAAATGTGCTCACTGTACATGTAAAATCTATTTGTACATCGACAATCCGCTCAGGTTCTATATTTCCAAAAATATTAGCCCCACGTGTGTAATCCGAATTTTCCCAGAGACAATATTCTCTTCGAAAACATCATTAAGACTATTAATTATGACAATCTGTCATGTTACAAAACTGTCAATGAATACCCAGACAGCTGTATTCCCACATCTTTACGACCACCAACTGGTAAAGCTAGGAAAGCTGACCTTGAACAAATCAACCCACATTTATATGCGGAAGAGGCCAAGATGGCGGCCTTCTGAGTTGAACGAAAGATGGTTAACCCATACGTCCAAGCACTACATATTATCTTCTATGAAAGAATAGGAAACTCAGCAGAGTTTGTGGTGAAATGGTACGACGTTCCGGAAGAATGGAAAAACCATTGCGTTGCAAATGCAATAAACATTGATGTTTACAGAAAAGAAAACACAGATGAAATGCTCTTCAAAATCACCTTTTTTATTACAACAGGAACAATCCAGATCCAAGGGAATGCCAAACACTGTTTCACTTATGAGATATTTCCATGTCTAAAAAAACTTGAAATGAACTAAAACAGTCAAATATTACAAACCCAAACACTGAGATATTGAATGAAAAGGCACCCATTTCTGAAAACACCGAAGTGAAAACAGTTGCAAATGAACTAAAGCAGACAAATATTACTAACCTAAACACTGAGATATTGAGTGAAAGGCGCCCATTTCTGAAAACACTGCAGGGAAAACAGTTGCAAATGAACTAAAGCAGACAAATATTACTAACCTAAACACTGAGATTTTGGGTGAAAAGGCGCCCATTTCTGAAAACACTGGAGTGAAAACAGTTGCAAACTCTAAAAACAGATATACAATCCATCCTGAGAAAACCAAATTTGACAAGCTGGAATGGAATTTAGTGGACATGACTGACAAAATCTACAACCAGTTATCAAACAAAATTGCAATAAAATTCAATGACATTGATAAGCAACTAAAGGAGGCTCATCAGAATCAAAAAGCTTACCTACAAAAGTCGATAAATGACATTAATGTGATACTGACTGACATGAAGGAGAGGTGGAAAAGGTGAGTGCAAGAAAGTTACAACAGAAAACCAAAAGGGAGATCTTGAAGTAAGACAATTGAGAGAATCATTGACCAAGCTCCAGAAAACAAACAGTGACCTGATGAACAAAGTGTCAACTCTTGAATGCCAAAGATCTATTTTAGAGGACAAATACAAAGAAGAGAAGCGGGCACATGAAAATACCAGAGTGAAACTAAGCCTAGTTGTTGAAAATGCCCAGAAAGAAGAAAATTATCTCTCTGCACGAATTGAATCCAAAAACCTTGAAATTCAGTCACTGGAAAATACTGTTCGTTCTTTTAAAAGTATGATAGACTGCAAAGAAAAAGAACTGTACAAAATGAAGCTTCACATAGGCAGTATCACAGACATAAATGCAGGCAGTTTCAAAGAAATAAGAAACAAACAACCAGAGCGAAATAAGATGCCAGCAAACACAACTGAAGTCGGTCCTCCTGACCAAACCTACACCTCAACCACTAATTCTGCAAATATGGATGATCAAACATCACACGATCACGGGGAAAGAAATACAACACAAAGAAACCAAAAAATTCCTCTCCTTCTCATTGGAACATCAAACATAAAACACATTGACCCGCATAGATGGCAGAACTATACGACACAAAAAGAAACAACTTACAAAATAGAAAATGCCGTTGAAAAAATTGAAAATTATGGCCCTGATGTGAAGCCAGCTGTGATAATTTTCCATTCGTTAACAAACGATATCAAATCCTAGCTTGATGAAGAAGGATGTGTCAAAAAGATGAAATCGCTAATTGATAAAACACCAGAGGAATTCCCAGAAACCAAAATTGTTCTCTCTTTAGCCACACCACGGATAGACAGAGATGATTGAAATGACAAATGCGAATTAATAAATGTAATGCTTAAACAGAAGTTCAGAAAATCACAAAACATATTTTTCTGTGATAACAGCAACCTAGCCGAGCAAGGTAACCCAATAGAAAGACTTATCGAAAGAGACGGAGTCAATATCACTACAGAGGGAACAGCTGTTTTAGCTTCAAATATGAAGAAAATGATTGATAACATCTGTAGCATATCACACAGGAGCCAGGAACAAGGTGCTAGACATAAGAACAAGAACTACCCAAAAAAGAGATTCGGAGGAAGGTTTAGTGGCCACTATCAAGACAACAGAGATTATTCTGAATATGATCGACCACCTTACGACCAAAGGAGAGATGCATACCAAAAAAACCAGACCAATGAGTGCGTATTGGCGTTAGTACATAGTACATTGATTACGTAAATTCAACACACACACATTAGTGGTAAAAGAGTTATCTATAAATTGATTATTCTTTCTTTTTTCATATTTTTTTTAAATTGGTTCATTCCTATTTTTTATTTTTCTTTCATTTTGATAACTTGAAAACCACATGCACAAATGGTTATTAATAAAATAGATACATGCTTGAATATTTGCACTTGGAATGTGGGAGGTATGATATCAGACAATATTAACAAATCAACAGATAAGCTGTTGGTCGATCAAGTAAAAAATCATGACCTGGTCTTGCTCACGGAAACCTAATTGGTTATAATACTCATATTGAAATAAAAGACTTCCTATATTACCCTATATGTAGCGAAAAGTCATCAAATAACAGATATTTTGGTGGATTAGGAATTCTAGTAAAGAAAAATATTAGGAAAGGCATTTTTGATTTTACCAAATACAAATACAGAATATCAATGGCTCACTCTAAAAAAGGAATTCTTTCACTTAAAAAAAGACATATACTTATGTCTAGCATACATATCCCCTAAAATGTCAAGTTATAATAAAAACCATAATGCTGAAATTCTTGAATGTATAGAACGAGATATTGTTAACAAATATGGAAACTATGGAGATATAATATTCACAGGTGATTTTAATGCAAGAACAGGTAGAGAATTAGACTATATAACAGGAGACTCAACCTCACGCATTACAGTGGAAAATGATACTTATACCATAGATACAGCGGTTGGGGAAAGATGTAGTAGAGATAATATCGTTG
The DNA here is from genome assembly GCA_003671525.1 of Saccostrea glomerata. Taxonomy (NCBI): domain Eukaryota; kingdom Metazoa; phylum Mollusca; class Bivalvia; order Ostreida; family Ostreidae; genus Saccostrea; species Saccostrea glomerata. The sequence continues at coordinate 1,624,643 of PRKT01000071.1, forward strand.
ATAGTAGAGGTAAAGATTTATTAGAATTATGTATTGCAAATTAACTAAGAATAACAAATGATTGAACATTTGGTGATACACAGGGAAAATTCACTTGTCATAATTATGCTGGTTCGAGTGTAGTTGACTATTTTATTGTATCTGGTTAATTACTAGATGACGTTTTGTATGTTCATGTTTCTGATTTTTCACCTTTATCTGACTGCCATTATAAAATCTCACTAAAACTTTATCATCTTTTGAAAGAGAATATACAACTCAAATCATGCAAGAGATGCCAAAACGATATAAATGGGACATCCTAGCTGTAAGCAGCTTCCAAAATGCTTTCTTACTTCCAACAGTCCAAAATGATATTAAACTTTTTTTTTAGATAAAACCATTGAATATAATGAGCAGAGTATAAATGAAGCGAAGCCACTAATGACATCCATAATATATTTAATAAAGCTGCAAAACTTTCTCTACAAAGAAAATCACAACGTAAAACTACAAACAATAAAAAATGGTTTGATTCTGACCTTACAAAAATGCGTAAACACCTATTTGAAAAAGCGAAACTGTTATCCATATTTCCCAATAACCCCCACATACGAGGTTCGTTCTTGAAACTAAATAAGGAATATGCTAAACAACGAAAACATGAAAAAACGTGAATTTAGACAAAGTATTCTAGATAAATTAGATCAACTTAATGAAACCAATCCTAAAGAATATTGGAAACTAGTTAAATACCTGAGAGAAACTGAAAACACAAAAGAAAATTTAGAAAAGTCAGTTGATGAAAATACATGGTTAAACTACTTTACTACCTTATCTAAACTACCAGAAATATACAAAGAAAGAATCAACATAATTGAAACTTAAACCAATGAATTATTAAACAATAAGGCGGCTATCTGTTTTAATAAACTGGATTTCAGGATATCTGCACCTGAAATCCAAAAAGCCATCAACTCCTTAAAGTCTGGAAAAAGCCCTGGCCTGAACAACATCTCAAATGAAATGATAAAAGCATGTAAACTCCTGTATTCTGAAATTGTTTAATCTTGTATTAACATCTGGAATATATCCAGAGAAATGACTAGAGGGTTATACAACACCAATCTTTAAATCAGATAATCCCAAGTTACCCCAAAACTATAGAGGAATAACAATAAACAATAGCATAGCAAAACTTTTTATTATAATTTTAAATAACAGACTTAATACGTATTTAATAGAACATAAAATAATACATGAAACTCAAATAGGTTTCTCAAAGGAATCCAGAACATCAGACCACTTATTCGTAGTAAAATGTCTAATTGACAAATATATCAACACTGGCAATAAAAAGCTATATGCTTGTTTTGTAGATTTCCGCAAAGCATTTGACACAGTTATTCATGAAGGCATAAAATTAAAACTATTACAATTAAATATAAACGGGCTGTTTTTACCGTTTTGTGCAACATGTACAGACATAGTCACAATTATATGAAAATAGGTAACAAGTTAACTCCCCCATATAGACCAGAAATAGGAGTTCGACAGGGAGACGTACTAAGCCCAAATATTTTTAAAATATTTCTCAATGATTTTTCCAAATTACTTGATGAAGAAAATACTGGACATGTTTCTCTTTCTGGAAAGAAAATTTCCTCACTCTTATATGCTGATGATCTTGTTTTATTATCGGATAGCCAAAAAGGACTGCAAAACAAATTAGACCTACTTTA
>PRKT01000071.1:1628320-1688514 GCA_003671525.1 Saccostrea glomerata
GGGGGGGGGGGTAATATTTACAAATACTCTGTCAAATGATTCAATCAGCTATCAATATGAGCTCTAAGACTAAAACAATCATATGTATTATGCCTTTATCAGGTTGTTACTCTTATCATTTCCCTAATAAGGTCAGAAAATATTTTTTTTTCATTTCTGTATAATAATAAATGAATGTAGAATCATCATGACCATTTCTAATGCTTCTGCTTAAATAAAATTTAATAAGCTCACTCAGCAGTGCACTTACATATTATACATGTATGTATGATGTATTGTGAGTTATGAAACATAAATTAATCTTTTGATTTTAATCATTAGGCTACAGAAAATGGATTGCCTGCACTCATGCATCATCACGGTATAAAGGATTTCAACCTAAAAAGTATGTATGATTTTATTTTTATCATGTATTTTTACATGGTCATTAAAATACATATTAAACATCATTATCTGAGTTAACGTGACATGTCCACAGTTTCTCGGAACAAATGATTTTCTTAGTTCAAAAATATTGAGAGTAAACTGAAAGAAATGTTGAATTTTTCTGGTCATCATGTTGTTGTTACATAGATTTTCATATTCAAATTTCAAGACCAAAAAAAGAAAACCAAGAAAAATCATTAAATAGATAAATACAAGCAGAAAATAGAGAAAAGTCATTAAAACAAATGTATTCATACTTGTTAGCAAGTTGATAAGATAAAATGAATTATAATGTACAAGTAAATTATGTTAAATAAGATTTTTTTTTATTATTTTGTATGACTGAGGTTGCAGTATAAGATTTTATTTTTCATGATTTCTAAATGCATTACTTTTGGGAGAGAAAAGGGTGAAATTAAAACCAATTGTACATGAAATGTGAAAGATAATCACAATCAAAAATATTTTAAACATGTTAAATGTGTATGAAATGTGTAGGACAAAATTTACAATCATGAATCAACACGCCTATAATTTCATTTTATGGTTTTTTTTCAGGAAACCCTGAACATTTGCAGCTGTACAGAATGCAGTTCATGCCATATGCTGTTAGAGTAAATGATGAAAGATGTTCAAACCACTATCAAAGAGTCCTAAGTCTAAAATCATGGTGCTTTTACTAAGGAGATCAGTGTTTGTTTTCTGTGCATTGTTGACATTTGTAGAACTGTTCGGTTTATGACCATCTCTCTGACAATAACTCTGACATTTGAATTTCAATTTGAGCGTCAGTTAAGAAAGCCAAATTATATGCATGTAAACATTATACAAGTGTAATAAAAACATTGATAAACTTAAATTTAAACAAAGTTCATGTACATGTATCTGTGATCTTTGCATTGAAATTCATAAATGCTGTACATGGATACTTTTAATGACTGTCTCATGGTAATGGAATATTGAATTGTTAAACATTGTTGAGGAATCCCCTTGAATAAAAATATTGTGAACTTGATGAGGTATTTTTCCTCATTTAAACACTTAAAATTTTAAGATCCATGGTCAAGGTCAAATGCAAAGTTTACTCAAGAATGTGTTATAAATGCTGTTAGTACTGTGAATTCTTATGCATGTTTTATAAGATCTAAGGAATATGTGTGGAGCATTTTAATATTTCTCAATCTGACACTGATTAACATTCAAGATCAAATGCCAAGGTCAAATACAAACTTGCTTTACTCAAGAATGAGTTTTACATGTAAATACTGTGAATTCTGAATTTCTCATGCATGTTTTATAAGATCTTAGAAACATGTGTGACCTCACTACAATATTTATTAATGTCAAACTGTCAACCAATATCAAATTTAGAAAATATATTTTATTAAACATAAATTATTAAATTTTCACACATAAAAAAAAATTGGAAATTGAAATACATTTGTACAATGCTGAGCTGACCGTATACTGAGGAGAAACTGAAGTTAAATGAAAAAAAATAACATTTTGATTATCTTGAATTTAGCAACTATATATTTTGCATGTTTGAAAAATATCACAAACAATAGATGATGAACTGAAATTTTAAAAAAGAGTAAATTATTTAAATAAAAAAAATCATACAATTAATATTGAAGTTATAAGACAATTTCACATTTAAAATGTTTAATATGTGAAAGTCAAGATATTCTAGATCTACATTTTGACTTGTTTGTTTGGTTTATGGTCTAGTCATATCTTCTTTTTCAGAATTGTATACAGAAAAGCCTGTTACACAGGCACTGTTAAACTATAAATGTACACACATGTTATTTTCATGGTGCTCAGTTTAATAGGAAAAAATAAAATTTTACATGAAACATATACTTAAACATTATTACCATATAGGCCTTTGATTTTTAAAAATAATTAATTATAACACGCCGGACGCAAGTCGCGATCCCGGGTCTCCCGATCATTGTTAGAAGGAAAATTAAAACACTAAGTATATTTTTCCTTAATTCTTCTGGTAGGCCAATTTCTTTACATATGTTTGCAAAATCTGTACTTGTCGACGTGTAATTACGATCTGTTTGTTAACATTAATTTTTAACATGGTAATGATAATTCGTAAAATTAATTTAATTTGTGCGGTCAGTCGGGAATTATGGAATGCCGATCTCGATTATTTTTCTCCATTAAAATATATAACATTTGAATGAATACCATAACTATATCTGATTTTTCTTTCTGGTAATTCCTTTTTTTCGTTTTGTCAAATTAATTCCTAAATATTAAAAAGCTGAGAGTTGCAGGATAGGATAGGATTAGACTGAAATCACAGGATAGGATTGTGGATGCAGGATTCACGATAGGATAGGAATGGATAGAATTGTCAACTTATAGGATAGCAGCACTGTATGTACATCAAATCTCATGAAATAAGAAAATCCATATGCAGATTTAGAATAAGTGCTCATGACCTAAGAATTGAAAAAGGCAGATATGAATCTTTAAAAAATAATGCTGGTCAAAGAATTCCCTTAGAAAGAAAAAAAAGAATATGTTTAATGTGTAACCAAAACAATATAGAAGATGAATATCATTTTCTTACTGAATGCCCATTATATACTGAGGAGAGAGATAATTTTTTTTCGTGATATCTCATTACTTAACAAAAATTTCATTATCAAAAGGAGACAAATTTCTCTGGTTAATGTCTAATGAAGATAATCTAGTTATTACAAAGCTAAGTGAATATCTTGTCAAAGCCTTCAAAATAAGACATAATGCCATGAGTTTTCATAAATGAAGTAATAGGCATATAATGCGATTTATGTATACTGGTATATATGTATATTGATAATATTGATTTTGATCGCATGTTAATTAACAATTTGATAACCCCAACTGCTGCATCTACATGTCCAGTTACCTGTATATATTATATCAGATATATACATGTGTGTGTCTTCATGTTTGTGTCTGTTTATACTAGTAACCTTTCTTTCAGAACTTTCTATCTTGTAATTGTAAAAAAAAAAATTCAAAGAATTGTGGTCCCCCGCTTTCGGTGTCTTTGTGGGTGAGATGTCAAATATGAACGCCCTATCATATGTCATTAAGAAATTATCAAAGTTGATTTTTTTTAAAAATAAGGTCAATCGTGAGGGCCAAGGTCAAGGAGTCAGAAATCATAGCATGCTTGGAAATATCTTGTCATAGGTAATACACATGTCAAATATGAAAGCCCTATCTCTTCTCAATCAAAAGTTAAAAGGAACAAAATGCGTTTGTGAAACATTGATGACCCCGTATGGCAACAAAGCGAAGATAAATCTTTTTAAAATGTAAATTAAATATATTGGTACTCAAATTTTAAAAAGTAGGTCAAACTGCAAGGTCAAGGTAAAAGGATCAAAGTTCTTGGTATCCAGTGAAAGGCTTTCTCACAAGGATTACTTATGTGAAGTATGAAAGCCCTAGCCCTTACCATTCAAAAGTTATGACAAAGGTTAAATCTTTTAAAAAGTAGGTCAAACTGCAAGATCAAGGTCAAAGGGTGTAAGTGCTTGATATCAAATGAAAGGTCTTGTCACAAGGATTAAATATTTGAGGTATGAAAACCCTAGCCCTAACCCTTCACAAAAGTTATGGCCAAGGTTAAATTTTTTAAAGTGGGCCAAACTCCAAGGTCAAGGTCAGAAGGTCAAAGTTCTTGTTATCCCATAAAAGGACCTCTCTCAAGGATTATATATATGAAGTATGAAAGCCCGAGTCCTTACCGTTTTAAAGTTATGGCCAAGGTTAATGTTTTTCATAAGTACAGAAATCTCCAAGGTCAAGGTCAAAAGGTCAAAGTCTTGATATCCAATGAAAGGTCTTACCACAAACAATACATATGTGAAATATAAAAGTCCTAGTATCTACCGTTCAAAAGTTATGCCAAAAATAAAAAAAATAAAATTTTTGTGTAAAAGTGCGTCAAACTCCAAGGTCAAGGTCAAAAGGTCAAATTTGGTGGTACCCAAAGAAAGGTCTTGTCACAAGGAATACATATGTGAAATATTAAAGTCATAGGTCCACTCAATCAAAAGTTATGGGCAAGGTTAAAGTTTTTGTGACGGACGGACAGACAGACAGCTAGACAGACAGACAGACTGACAGACAGACGAATGAGATTTAATGTCCCCTCGCTTTCGCGAAAGCGGGGGACAAAAAAAAACCTTTATGCCTTCTGGGCCCTAAATTGGAAATAAAATTTATCTTATCTTATCTTATCTTATCTTATAATTCCTAAAGATTATATAGAGCAAAGACTACAATTAGTCTCGCTTATAAAGAGGCAATAACGATCTCTTTTAACAAAAACTTATTCCCTTTTAAAATATATCTTACTATTATTTAAGCACCGCACGTCAGAAAGGATCTATTTGGACGTCGTTTTGAGTTAAGTAGCAATTCCTGACGTTGTACGTTGTCTTTTATGGAAAGCGAATTGGAGGGTCTCAGTACATAAGAGGGATATGCAAGTCCGAGGAATCTACCTTATACGGCTATTGTTAATATTTTGCACATAATCACCTACCGAAAACAATTGTCCACTTAAATGACACAACGACACAACATGCTGGGTTTAACTTTACTACATGGTTACATTTTATCATAGACACGTGGTTAAGTTTACCCATTATCTCTACTAAAGGTCAGCATAGACTGTTAATTCATAATAATACGCATAGAACCTTAGCGTTTCGGGTTTTAAGTCAGGAAATTAAGGCACATTAAACAGGGGTTCACAGATACCTGGGAATACGTGTTGACCTAGCGAATTGTCCACCAAACACTTCAAGAAACTTTGAACTATGTATACTTATAGATCAATTGCTTATAACTGGGATTTGGGAAATTGTTAATTCGTGTCTAGCTTATCTGTCACTTAAATGCATATTTTTTTTAAAGCAGGTACATGTACATGTAAAATATAAATGTATGATTTTTTCCAAGCATGAAAATTCAATAGTGATATTATGGTACTAAGGCGTAATATATCTCATTTACCTGTTTGGTCATTTACGCCAGTGCCTCCATCAACATATGGATTTATTCTTATGCCAGAAAAAAATAGAAAAAAAAGATCTTTTTACAATGGGAAAGGCCAAGTAGATTTTACATTTTTTTTTAAAAAAAAACAGCATAAGCAAGTAATTTTAATTCTTAAAAAGAAATCACCATCCTCGGGCGTTAAGGCTAGGGTTGTATTTAGCAAGCTTAACTCAGTTTTCACCTTTATTTCATTCTTTTAAACGTTTTTAGAAGGATTAGTGAAGTCATGTTTTATTGTAATGATGCAGAAGTTTTTTTTTTTTTTACAGTGTGGAAAGCAAGGTCCCTGAAGTAGGTCAGGTCAGTAATCAAAGTATTTGTAATATAAGAATATAAAAAAAATCTTTTTCAAGTCTTTTTGTCAAGAAAGCAGGGCCATGATTAGTCAAATTTATGTTGAAGCATTCGAAAGTAGCGTATTTTTTTTAAAATGACGATCCCCGTACGAAAGGATGGATTTCAATCAACAAACAAGTTTTTACATATGAATATAAAGGAAAATTCTTTAAAAATCTTGTTCAGAACAGCAAAGCCCATTTTTTCATATTCATTTAGAAGCATCTTCAAGTATTTTAGATCAAACTGTGTTCAAATTATATCCACAGAAATTTAGGTGGGGACATATATTGAAATAAATGGGAAAATTATACATCAAGCTAAAGCTACTCAAAAGATCACTGTAGCTATCGGCCAATACGTGTTCATTTTGATATCCTTTTTTTCATTTAATTGCATACTTCATTGATAATTGACTCATTAAGGATACAATTTAAAAAATATATAATATAAAAAATATTCCCAGCTGTCATACGCTGTGTACTATTTACATCGGATATAATACTCTCAAATAAAAGTCCAAGGCGGAAGATATGCCTAGTTAAAAAAATAGAATATGGCATTTGTATTTCTCCTTATTACGATTTATGCCTTTGGATATCTGGATTGTCAATTCTGTAATGGGTATATAAAAATATCATTTATGTTCTTTCAATATTCCATATCCCTATATTAATTTAAAGGCAATTTTATTTTAAAGACCAAACGGGCGAACCTGCTGTGCAGGATACATCCTTAACTGGGACACAGGAGAATGTGAAGGTAAATTATTGTCGATTTAAATTTACTCATGCAGAATAGGTCATATTAAAGTTTGAAAATTGTATGTCTTATGTGTTCAGACTGTAACATTTCTGATTAAATTTCTTTGCATTATATATTATCAAACTTCCAATTTTTAAACTTCTTTTTTAATTCAGAAATATTTTCATTGTTAAACAGCTTTCAATTTTTTTTGCAAGGAATTTTAGAAATTTTGAAGAAAATTTGAAATATGGTTTATTTAGCGAAAGAAACACATTTTTTTTACAGAGTGTCCGATAGGATATGTTGGCCCGAATTGCTTGAAGAAATGTACCTACCCAAAGTACGGAAAAGAATGTCAAACAGATTGTGAATGCGAAAAAAACTTGTGCAACTTTGCCACAGGATGCACTGAGGTGTTTTGTAAGTACATTATTGACAGATTGTAAACATGTTTTCCAGAGTTATTTTAATGTAATTTATAACATGCAGAAAATATTGATGATCTCGTGACTTGTATCGATGAAACAAAAACAGAACTTAAGGAGTTTTGAATTCTTATTTATTAAGGTCTTTCTTCTTCGAAAAGTGTTAATGAGTAGTATCACTAAATTATTAATCATTTTTTGATAGTTAAAACAATATCAAAGCTGTGAGTTGAGGAATTTGAGAATTTTTTTCAGTATTGATGCATTTTTCCGAAGTTTACTTTTTTCGAGTTTGGTAAGGAATTTGTATTCTTTGAATGTGATTTTGTCTAGAAATATTCTCGAGAACGGCTAAAGATATAAAAATAAAATTCTTTTAAGTTAAACACTGTAGAATAGCAGATCTAAATAAGAACGATTATCATACGATTATCATATTTTAACATCGATACTTCCGGGTAAAACGGTAATGAATTCAAAAAGTCTAAATTTTCATTATTTTTTCTAAAATTCTAAATATCTTATCCATATCTTGATGCGGGCAAACTGTTGGAGGATTGGATCACTCTTGATGCAGTAAAAAATAATAGCTTTCTTCAGTTGCAAAACACTTTTTCTCTTTGAAAACATGCGTGATAATTTTTGCCAAAGAAAAGCTTAAATAATCACGATCTGCTTAGAGAGACTGTGTGTATGATCGAAAACAACAAAATACATTAATTATCTAATGTATTTAGTTGGATAATGTATCATTTCCTTCTGGAGAAAAGTCGGTATGTATACGAGTGATTTTTTTTTACCGGCCTTTTATGTATATAATTTAAAATGTCGCCCGCGTGGCGCAATGGTAAGAGCGTCTGCTTCAGAATACGGAGTTGATCCCTCCGTTGCAGGTTCGAATCCCACTGCGGGAAAAAGAGACCGGTGCTTTAGACGAGACCGTATAAACTGAGGTCCCATGTCGCAGTAGGTGCTCACCGTGCTGGCACGAATTAGATCCCTCAATCTCAATAGCCATAAAAGCCGCGTATTGGACAGAATTTGTAGCTCTCCATTGGCAAATGGTGGTGTCCCCACATGCATGAAAAATTCTCGAGATGGACGTTATACAACATACAATCAATCAAATCATAATTTACATAGCAATGCTTTAGTTATTTTTTAAAAACATAACTCAATTTTGATTTACTTTTAAAGATGGGAAACCTACATGTACCATTACCTTAACAAAATTATCCGCATCTACGAGTAATTTATATATATATATTAGTGCTCTTTTAAAGCTTAGCGCGAATTAAAACAAAGGGATTCTAAATTAAAATCCAATTGCAGTATAAAACAAACACAACCATTATTAGTCAATGAATTATGTCACATTTCTTCCCAGATATATTTGACGAGGAAGAGGTTCTTTATCTGTTATCTGGTTTCATTTTTATGTGTTTTTTTATTGGTTTTTAAGAATATGACTTAAAAAAGCGTAATGATTTTACATTTTTATAAATGAGTTGTTTCTACAGTAAGATATAGATTACTAGTTTTTTTTATTTTCAATATCAAGGTCTCCACATGGCAAACGTGCATACTGGCAAAATATTTTTGAAGTATTTGAATTTATAATATCAAACTTGTTTATTAATGATGGAATTGAGAGATTTTTAGTGCTTCAGCTTCTTAATACCTCTTCAAGTCATTACAGATGTCACTCATCAGCTCTTTAGAAAAGTTCACGTAGATCCTCTTACTTCAAACCAATTTATTAAAGTTTTTCATAACATATTAAAACCCAACAAAGTTGATATTTTAACATTCAACAAAAAACTGCTCAAAAAGCTACAAAGAAGCAAGATTTACGAAAGACTATTTGTTGTGGTGGAAGGATATTTAGCAGATAATTCTACAAATTTGCACATTGATTAAATTTAATACCTCACCTTCTGCCACTTACAATGATTTTTCTAGTCATGTATGTTTGCATACAAGTATTTTGGAATATTGTAATTTTGATGTATTATACCACTTATTGTGTTTGCAATGGTTATAGTTACAAAACTTCTAATATACAGGTTTGTAAGTCTAGACTTGTACATTTTGCTAATGCCTGTAAATTGTAATTGGTCTCAACCGGTTTTTTGCTTGCTACATTTTGGTTTTTGTACTAGCTTGAAATATATCAAGTCTTAATAAACAACAATTTCAACATATACATGTGTGTAAAGTTATAGTATTCTAGGTTACTGTTCATTAATTTTTGCTGGAAAGAGGAAGCATAAATTTAATATCTTGGAATCTTTAGTCTCACATACTTGTACTCAGAGAATATTTTCCGTTATGATATTGCTAGGAATATTTTCTAATATAGGTTTTAATTTATATTTTTAAAAAACACGTTTTACACCTTCCTTAAACATCTTTGCCAAAAATGAAGATATCTCTAATAAGTCTAGATAAAATTTTTAACAATTGTCGCGTGAAATTCACATGTTTGACCAATTTTCAAAATTAACATCACTGACACCAACATTTTTTTCTTCATTATTTTAAATTACTCCATACTTGTGACTGATCAGCACAACCGTATATTTGTATTCATGCACATCAGAGGGTAATTTGGGGGTCTTAATAAATCGATCTAGTGTAACAGCATACGCTCTATGGATTATAGTTAGCTTTTACAATTCAATCAAAGAACTATCAAGGTATCTGAAAAGTGCTGTGATCCTGATGAAATCTTCAAAATAATTTAATTTTATCAATATTTTATATTGTTGACCAGCAAATAAAAAACCAGCATTCGTTTATACAAGTATAGTTTTAACAAAAAAAATTAGAATTTAGATAGAATTGCAGCACTTTTCAGAAACTACGATGCGTGTTTTAATATATAATATTTTAATTTGAATACTTATAGACCTGGTTTATCGAGAAAAAAAATGAATTATTTGAATATCAGCCCTACATGTATTAGTTATAGGCACAGTCATGTAAATAAAATGTTCAGCAATGCTCAGCAATTGTTTATAGTAAACATGTTTACATTAATACTGAAAAATAGCATTCACCAGGTTTGTGACATACTTGAAATAATTGACGTCACAAACATGAGGTAAAATTCAGTTTTGAATTGAATTTTACAGAAAAATGTACAATTTTCGTCGATATTTTCAGTAAAAGTCACCGAGCGCATGTGTGTTCAGGGTCAATATTTTGATATTATGTGTAGAATGATAATATCAATGAAATATGTCAATATTGTTCCTGAATTAACGTGTGCTCTATAAATTTTAAAGCTAAAATTGTTGAAATTTTGTCCATTTTGTCCTCTTTCTGAAAAGGGATATAAAATCGGACTAGTTTGTGACGTCATAAAAACAAAAATTGTGAACACACTGCTTTAACACTATTATATTTTCTGTTAATTTATATTTCTCATATAATTTATTGAATTCAGCATATTTCAGGAAGTTATCAAATTTGACTTTTGTGGGGGCAAATATATGCAATATACCGCATATAGTTCTTTCAATTTTTCAATTATACATGTAGATTGAAAAGAAAGAACTGACTTTTTGCATCAATTCTTTGCATTATATGCAGAATTAAACATATCTATGTTGTTTCTCCAACTTAAAAGTGATTGAATATGACCGGAAAAAAGATACAAATTATAATTTATGAATTCATCTTGGATTTTTTTCAGAAAAATAATGAAATGATACGATTTAAAAAAAAATAAAGAGATTTCTTTTATTATTTTTAGATAACATGGATAAAATAAAGCGCTCTTCCCTTGCAATCGTCTCCACTGAAGCTAGCTCAATCAATTTACAAAACGTATACACGTCAGCAATGATAAAAATAGAAGACCCTGGCAGAAACAAAATTAGGAATCATCAGGGAAATATTTTTACTATTTTCACTGGAATTTTAATTTCATTTTTCGGCATTTGTGTTGGCGTGTATTCTTACAAAAAATTTTGTTGCAAAAAGACTATTTTACAACAAAACAGCCCCATATGTAGAAGATCGATTTATACAACGATCAAGTCTGAAGGAGGAGGCCAACAAACCGAGACGGAACTTATTAACATAAGTGAAAACGAAAATTCTGCGTATCTATGTCCTGTTCCTGATTATTGCCCCCAGTACGAGGAAATTGAACTTGATGTATGTAATGAAAGTGATCAGGATAAATACTCAGAGAGTTTTAAAAGTTCAAATGGATTTGTTGACGTCGACATGAACAATTTATCTCCTGGTCTTGATGGGGGATATCTAACTCAGAATCCAAGTGATTTCCATTTTTATGTGGAAGTTATCGAAGAGATGTTACCATCTGCTTAAATGTGAATGCCCGATAAGCAAAAATATACACTTTTTGAATTGTAACATGTACATGATGTAATGGATGAAATAACACAAAAGTTTACATTAAAATTCTGTAAACGTACCTTTTCCAGGGAATCATAATTCCGCGGAATCTTAATTTCTGTTAAATCTGCGTGTAGAAATTACATTTATATTATGTACGCTTGGACAAATTTCTGCGGAAAATTTGTGACCGCGTACATAGCGTAAATTAATATCACGCGGAAAAAAGTACTTCTACACTATTTCCTATTGAAATGCTGATATATATATTTCTTTCAAACTTTACACAGATGAATGATAAGCAAAAGATTTCGATTAGTTACAAAGTTTGTATGTAAAGTAATGGTTAAACATGGCTTTTTGTGTTCAATGTAGGTAAATAGGAATTTATATCAAGATGCATGCCAGGTTAAAAATTAACTACCTCATTGTACATAGGATAATGCACTGAGTATTATTTACATTTCTAACGTATTTTTCCGAGATAAAATTACAAAAATACTGATTCATCAATAGGCAAGGGTACAAAATATAAAATGCATGGCGGGGCAAATAGCTAGACAGAAACAGAGCTTGTATCATGTGGACTGGTGGAATCAAGTGCATGTAAATTTCATGTAAGTAAATGCATGTAAATGTAGTTTTCATGACGATGATTAATCTTTTGGCTTGCGTGATGATTTTAATCATAAATGCATTCAGCATTTTTGCAAATTATCAAGCAAGCCAATTGATTGATCATATTATCGATTAACAGTTAGACAGTTAATCCTTAAATCAATATATGTGTGTTTCCGACATTCTGGGATAATAAATACTAGTATTGATCCGTTTTTTTTCAAATGTTCAAAAACTAAGTCGAGGATGCTTTTGCAAAAAGAAAATCTTACTTGGATTTATTCTTGCTTAATTCCCTTTCTTCTCGCCCAATTCTCAATGTTGTAAACAAAACTTTTTTTTTTGCAATGATTTTCAACAACTATTGAAATATTTATTTCAAAGTTTCGCATTATTTCAGAAAAAGATTGTAATACTATTATCTTAAGGAAATACAAAGAAAACAAGATCCGTTTGTAATACACTGATGCCCCCGTATGGCAACAAGCAAAGATTAAACTTTTCTTGAATTAATTAATACTAAAAGTAGTGTATTTCCACTGGAAAACAATTGTGAAATTTGGAAGCCAATGTTAATTTTTTTTCAATAAGTACACAAATCTTCAAGGTCAAGGTCAAAAGATCAATGTAATTGGTATCAAATGAAAGGTCTTGCCACATAGAATACTTATGTAGAGTATGGAAGCCCTAGCCCTGACTGTTCAGAAGTTATGACCAAGGTTAATTTTTTTTTAAATAGGTCAAACTTTAAGGTCAAAGGGTCAAAGTTCTTGTTATCAAAGGAAAGGTCTCGTCACAAGGATTAAATGTGAAAAGTATGAAAGCTCAAGCCCAAACCCTTTAAAAGTAATGGTCAAGGTTTGCTTTGTTAAAGTAGGTCAAAAGTTATAGGCAAGTTTAAAGTTTTTGCTGACAAACAGACAAACAGAGAGACACAGAGAGACAGACACAGAGAGACAGAGACAGACGGACACGACAAAAACTATATATCCCCATAACTTCGTTCACGGGGACATAATCAGGACGTACATGTGTATGTATTGTAAGGACCTTTTATCACATTGCAAATAAAAAAGAATCAGAACTAACTCTTGCTACATTTTAGTATATCAACGTACCCAATGTTTAAAGTAAATAATATAACTTTTTCTCTTCTGTTTCCAGGAATATAGTTAATTTAATGTAGTAAAAATGTGTTACCTGACTTGCACTGAACTTCAGTTATCTGTTTGATTTAACTTCAATTGGACGTCATATTGAAAAAGTGTGACGAAAAGTTTTACTCTTTCTATTTTTATAAGAAAAGATCATATTCAATTGTGCAATTTTTTTGTAATATACGGGGGGTTATCAACAAATTTACGAACCATCTTTTTATTTACAAAACCATAATTCAGATCAGAATGAAATTTGTTACACAGAGAGTCGGACAGATGTTCAATAGGGCATATAAGTAAAAATATGTTTTGCCCCATTTTTATGACGTCACAATGTGAAAATTACGTCGAAATGTAGGTCACTTGTGACACAAAATGTTTGATTCAGCCGTATTCGAGAAACAAACGGCTGTAAAGTCCTTTGCAGAAGCGTACAATCATATTTTGTACTCGGTTTATGAAGACAAAAGACTTGCCAGACGTTTCTTCATTAATCAGGAATCCAATCAATGGGAAGAAGATAAAAAAAATGATGTTTGTTCTGTCGCCCATTGAAACCAATCTGGGGAAAAGATGTGTCCTTTGTAAAGCAATTTGATATGAATGATCGCCAATTCAATTTACAGATTGAATACTAGTAATAGTTGAATAATAGTTGAATATATTTATAATAATATATGATAATATATTTACATTTCCAATGTCTTTGTCCGAGATAAAATTACCAATTGTAAATGTAATTTATTTCCTCATGAATGTTTTGGCGCGGTTCCAAAAAAAAAAAACCAGGTGTAGGGCGGGACAACACCTAGAGAGAAGCAGGCTTGGAGCCCGTTGATTGGCGGAATCAAAGCATGTAAATGTAAGGAATAACTGTCAGATTTTTCGAATTCATGAAGATGATCAATGGATTGGCTTGTGTGATAATTTTATGCATAAACGCCTTCGGCAAATTATCACACAAGCCAATCCATTGATCACTTCATGAATTCGAAAAATAAGACAGTTATTCCTTAAATAATTATTAAACCCCTTGATACAGAGAACTTGGGTTTTGATCATCACCATGCTCATTCTAGAGAAGGATGTCATTATCCATACTAATGTTGAGATTTGGCCATTTTTGAAAATGGACTGTTATTATTTAAAAAATGCATGTTAGAAATACAAGAGTCGCAAAAATCTTTTAAGTTTCTGTGATATACCGCTAGGGAGCATTTCATGTGACCTCCTATAACACTTGATCCGCGCATGGGCATAACGAGTCGATTCAGATGCGCATTAAAACCAGAGAGAATTACTAAAAAAAAAAAGAAACATGTAAATCATTCCATTTTTGGAAGTAATTCATAGTTTGCAAACTTTTTTTTCACCTTTGTAAAAACTTCTTACACTCAGTTTGTGATTATGATTGTGTGGTAATCAACATTGGAAGTGTTTGTTGTTCCTAGATATAATAATAATCTATGTTTTCAAAATTTATGAATTTAATTTTTTTCAATAATGTCCTTATAGCAACCTTTTAAAAAACAAATATATTGCAAAGTGCATATTTAAAAGAATGTAAATTTCACCTTCTAAACGATGTTTGAATACAATTATTTAATTTGATTACTTGTTTCCAAGGCAATATATGTTTTGTTGTGTTGTTTCTTTTTTTGTTTTGTTTTCGGGTATGTAAATCAAGCATTTTAAGCACTAGCTTTATTTTTTGAACCGGTCACGTGGGTATAGAGTGTTTTGCTTCGTGAACAGGAAGCCCGGGTTCGATTCTCGATCGAGGCGCAGCGTCATATCTAAGACGTTTACATCGGTAGTGATTTGTACGTTGGCAAGCGCTCGGCACAAGACGCAAAAAACGTTTCTTACGGGTATGACCTTAACCAAGTAGGCCTAGTGTCACGGTAGATTTTAGCATAATAAAAACAATCCTCACTGCTAAATGGCCCTGAGCAGGTCCAACCCAAATATTATTTCTACCTACGTAGCTATTAATAGCTACCTAGGTATTTAAAGCTAACCAAAGTAGCTATTTCTACCTACTTTCTGCTTTACTTGCATTTTGTGGCCAAATGCAGGAACGGCGCAACATGGTGAGCACACAATTTCTTGATACAGTCACACTGATGATGGATATGACAAAATTTTGTTTTAAAAAATGATTACTTCATATATTATCGAATTTGCATAGAAACTAATGTAAAATTGCCGATTCGGGAAGTACCGGTAATCGTTTTTTGGCCAAAATTTTGTCGTATTCATCATAAGTGAGGCTGTATCAAAAAATATTTCATTCACGATGTTGCGCCGTTTGGTCTTTTGGCTGCAAAATGCAGAAAATATGAAAAGTAGGTAAAAATAGCTGCTTTGGGTAGGTTTAAATACCTAGGTAGCTATTAATAGCGACGTAGGTAGAAATAGACTTTGGACTGGACCTGCTGAGTGCAAGTGTATAGGTTGAAATTTGAGTGAAAAATTCCCGAGAGGAACGTTAAACAAAATATAATCGTTTCTATTACAGATATATTGGATAAAAAATAATAGGTGGCAGCGTAATGACTCTGGGTGTCTGGTGCCCGGCTTTAGGAAGTCTCAGAGCTAGGACTTAGTGTCTATTTACAGACTTTGTGCCTGTGGACAACAGGAGTTGTTGTAACTGAAGAGATTCCGACCTGCTTCAGGTATCTCTAAGTCTAGGACTTTGTGTCCATGTACGGAAATGGCATTGGTTGCCGCTACTGAAAAGGCCGAGACTCTAAGAGACTCTAAGAAGCTTCCCTGAGCGGGGGAGGGGGGTGAAGCGGATAGAATATTTAAAACTTATACTGCCTTGATAGGGGGGGGGGGGTGAAGCGAACAGAATATTTAAAACTTATACTGCCTCGATAGTGAGCTAGTCTTTCTGGTGATGCGGTAGAGTGACTGAGTCACCCTCTATTTCAGGCAAGTTAAGCAACAGCGAGCCTTTTTAACCCTTTGATGGTAAACCTCTTCACCTTACAATGATAAATTTAAAATAATTAAAATTATTCAAGAGGAAGAAGCTAACTAAGGGAATAAAATTGTATTAAATACTTAATAAAGTTGATTTTATATGATTAAAAAAAGGTTACGTTAAATCTGGAATTGTTTATACCCATACTCAATAAAGTTTATAGTTTCGCTTCGTACAAATACTGTCGCCCGCGTGTCGCAGTGGTTAGAGCGTCTGCTCTAGAGTCGCAAAGTAAGGAGTCAATCCTTACGTCGCGGGTTCGAATCCCACTGCGGGACGTGGAGACCGGTCCTTCGGATGAGACTGTATAAACCGAGGCCCCGTGTCGCAGTAGGTGCTGGCACGAAAAAGATCCCTCACTGTTCAAAGGCCCTAAGTGCCGAGCATAGGACAAAATTTGTAGCCCTCTACCGGCAAGTAGTGGCGTCTCCATATGAGTGAAAAATTCTCGAGAGGGACGTTAAACAATATACAATCAATCAATCAATCGTACAAATACTTGACATGTAGAAAATAACTGAGAATTCTTGTGGTTTCATTTCATATATTTTTGGTAGGCCAGGTAGGCTCCCAGATAATAAGTTGGTGTCGCTATTTAATTTTTGGCTGCGGCCATTCATTCATTCATTCATTCATTCATGCATTCTTTATTTCCTCCTCATAGAGATATATTAAATATAAATTGACATACAATTAAGTAAATACTATAATCATTACATTCAAACAGACATAAAAATTCAAAACGGAATATAGAAAATACATTTACAAAACCTTTAAAGGAATATAAACGGTGAGAGGGTAAAGGGGGGATCCTAGGTATTTTGTGTCTGACATCGTTAGGGAAGCGATAGCGGAAGAAGTGCCCTGCAGAAAATTGCCGCTGAGATTCGAACAAGAATATATTTCAACTAGATACGATCTCGTTGCGAGCAACGAGTGGGTCTTCCGTCCAATTCTCGATGAAATGAGATAAGATTTTGATTGGGATTTTCATTAAAAAATAATGATAATATTTTTGAGGTAACGATTTTGCTTTCGTAATGTGTAAATCCGTATTTGGACAGATGGAGAACATAAAACAATATGTTTCAAAATCTCTCAAAGGTCAATTATCATTTAAACAATTAACATTTTTTAAAAATTTAAATTGCTCCTTAATATAAAATCAAGTACTACATTTGTATTGTGTTGTCAAACATCCTACAGTGTGTATGTATTGTGACAGATAGAGAACATCATACAATGTGTTTTGAAACCTCTCAAGGGTTAATTAGAATGAGATTTAAACGATTTAGATTTTTAAAAAAAATTAAATTGCTTCCAAATGTAAAATCAAGTACTATATTTGCACTGTGTCAGATAGAGAACATCATACAATGTGTTTTGAAATCTCTCAAAGGTCAAATAGAGTGTGATTTAAACAATTTAAATTTTTCAAAAAATTTAAATTGCTTTCAAATGTAAAATCAAGTCCTACATACAGTGTATGTATTGTGACAGATAGAGAACATCATACAATGTGTTTTGAAACCTCTCAAGGGTCAAATAGAGTGAGATTTAAACGATTTAAATTTTTCAAAAAATTTAAATTGCTTCCAAATGTAAAATCAAGACCTACATATGTATTGTGACAGATAGGGAACATCATACAATGTGTTTTGAAACCTCTCAAGGGTCAAATAGAGTGAGATTTAAACGATTTAAATTTTTCAAAAAATTTAAATTGCTTCTAAATGTAAAATCAAGTCCTACATATGTATTGTGACAGATAGAGAACATCATACAATGTGTTTTGAGACCTCTCAAGGGTCAAATAGAGTGAGATTTAAACGATTTAAATTTTTCAAAAAATTTAAATAGCTTCCAAATGTACAATCAAGTACTATATTTGCATTGTGACAGATAGAGAACATCATACAATGTGTTATGGAATATCTCAAAGGTCAAATGGAGTGAGATTTAAACGATTTAAATTTTTCAAAAAATTGAAATTGCTTCCAAATGTAAAATCAAGTCCTACATATGTATTGTGACAGATAGGGAACATCATACAATGTGTTTAGACCTCTCAAGGGTCAAATAGAGTGAGATTTAAACGATTTAAATTTTTCAAAAAATTGAAATTGCTTCCAAATGTACAATCAAGTACTATTTTTGTATTGTGGCAGATGGAAAACATCATAAAATGTGTTTTGAAATCTCTCAAAGGTCAAAAAGAGTGAAATTTAAACGATTTAAATTTTTCAAAAAATTTAAATTGCTTCCAAATGTTAAATCGAGTGCTATATTTGTATTGTGACAAATAGGGAACATCATACAATGTAATCTGAAAACTCTCAAAGGTCAAATAGACTGAGAATTAAACGATTTAAATTTTTCCAAAAATTTAATTTGCTTTTAAATGTAAAATTAAGTCCAACATATGTATTGTGACAGATAGAGAACATCATACAATGTGTTTTGAAATCTCTCAAGGGTCAAATAGAGTGAATTTTAAACAATTTAAATTTTTCAAAAAATTTTAATTGCTTTCAAATGTAAAATCAAGTCCTACATATGTATTGTGACAGATAGAGAACATCATAGAATGTGTTTTGAAACCTCTCAAGGGTCAAATAGAGTGAGATTTAAACGATTTAAATTTTTCAAAAAATTTGAATTGCTTCTAAATGTACAATCAAGTCCTACATATGTATTGTGACAGATAAAGAACATCATACACTGTGTTTTGAAACCTCTCAAAGGCCAAAAAGAGTGAGATTTAAAAGATTTAAATTTTTCAAAAAATTTAAATTGCTTCCAAATTCAAAATCAAGTACTATATGTGTATTGTGACAGTTGGAGAACATCATACAATGTGTTTTGATATCTCTCAAGTGTCAAATAGAGTGAGATTTAAACGATTTAAATTTTTCAAAAAAATTAAATTGCTTCTAAATGTAAAATTAAGTACTATGTTTGTATTGTGATAGATGGAGAACATCATACAATGTGGTTTGAAATCTCTCAAATGTGAAATGAAGTGAGATTTAAACGATTTAAATTTTTCAAAAAATTTAAATTGCTTTCAAATGTAAAATCAAGTACTATATATGTATTGTGACAGATAGAGAACATCATGCAATGTGGTTTAAAATCTCTCAAAGGTCATATAGAGTGAGATTTAAACGATTTTAATTTTTGAAAAAATTTAAATTGCTTCCAAATGTAAATCAAATACTATATTTGTATTGTGACAGATAGAGAACATCATACAATGTGTTTTGAAACCTCTCAGAGGTCAAATAGTGTGAGATTTAAACGATTTCAATTTTTCAAAAAGTTTAAATTGCTTCTAAATATAAAATCGAGTACTATATTTGTATTGTGACAGATAGAGAACATCATACAATGTGTTTTGAAACCTCTCAGAGGTCAAATAGTGTAAGATTTAAACGAGTTAATTTTTTCAAAAAATTGAAATTGCTTCTAAATGTAATATCGAGTACTATATTTGTATTGTGACTGATGGAGAACATCATACAATGTGTTTTGAAATCTCTCAGAGGTCAAATAGATGAGATTTAAATGATTTAAATTTTTCAAAAAAATTAAATTGCTTCCAAATGTGAAATCAAGCGCTATATCAGATTTCAAACACATTGTCTGATGTTGTCTATCTGTCAAAATACAAATATAGTACTTGATTTTACATTTCTATTGGAAAGGTCTTGAAAAGATCTATTTGATGGTGTAAAAAAATTAGAAATCGGTCAATAAATAAAAAAGATATGGATTTTTAAAAGAAAAGTTCTAAAAGTACATTTGCACTCTATTGTCGAAACACACCTGAGCTTATAAAATGTTCATTATTGTACTCACATACAAAACAAATACATTTTTGGAAAGTGCTCGCCAAGATCTATTTGATGACATAAAAAAAATTAAAATTGGATAAAGAAATTTTTTTTGAAAAATTTAAATTAAAAATTTGAAAAATTTTAGCAACTTCTTAAAAATTTAAAAGCCCGTTACAAATGTAGTGTTCACATTTAATCATTCATAAAAGTTTCAAATCTCTATTTTGCGTAGTATTCTCAATGAAGGACAGACAAAAATTGTAGAAATTACGTCATATTTCACGACCGGAAGTAAAATTAGAAAAAATGAAAATATAGGTTTGAGTCTAAACTGTTCCCTTTTATCTCCGAAAATTTCATAAAGATCCATTGAACCGTTACTGAGATATCGTTGAAGGAAAAAAATAATAATAACTAGTAAACTAATTGTTCTTGTAATAAGACGTCTTTCCACCTTTTTAAGTGTTTCAATATCATTTGGGCTGAAAAAAGTAGGAAAAAAGCAAGAAAATAAATAAAACAGCAAAATTCTCATTTCTCTACTAGGAATTTAGATCGGGCTCGCAGTTGGTATAATTTTACCCTAAACAGACTTCCTAGATTGTTGTAGTCGACTCGACTCGGGGATAAGCACCAATTCATTGATCACGCAAAGAGAGCACAGAAAAAACATTGTAACACGCTCCTAGGTGTATATATGAGCTTGAATGAAATTGTTTTCGTGTTAAGATTTAAGGGGTAAGGTCTGATTAAAATTATGATAAACCTATTAATATGAATAGCATGCATTTGATCTGCGCATCAAGACGGAAGCGTAAGTGAAAACGTTGTGAAATGTCCCAAGTGTACCTGCATCATATGTGCATTATACATGTATTAAAGAGATGTTTGAAAATATCCGATTTGAGTTGTTTTATGTTTGGAATGGATGGCGATAAATTATTTAAAAGCATGTGAGAAACATAGCGAGAGATGCAAGGCAGTTTGTAATTATGGAAAAGGAAAACAGAGAATCGGGTTCGGGTTTTAACATTCCTGACCGAAATAGGCATGAATTTCAATGTAAGTAGCATAAATAAAATTCCAAACATGTAATTCTAGATGGGAAACACAGGGAAGAAACGTGTATTTCGTTTTACTATGCTGAAAGTCGCTATTTCTTGGGATTGTGTTACTCTAGAAAAAAAAAAATCAAATTTCAGATGAAATCAAGATTCATTCCATTAATATTAAATCCAAATAAAATTGAAATAAATTCCATACACTAAAGAAAGCAAGAATACTTGGCATTGAAATGTCGTAATAGAGCAGGAGAATCGAATGATATCAACAACAATTGCAGAAATAGCCAATAGTGGCTTTAATTAATTTCTATGCTCAGCAATAACTAAATTTCAGACAGAAAAAAAATGCAGATTTTGTCGATTTTCACTAGAATTTCATTATATTTTAGAGACTCACCTTAAAACTCTCAGGACACTTTCTTTAAGGTCTCTTCTTGCTTTTACTCCGAATCTTATGTTGATATATCGTATCTTTTGACTTGTAGACATTTTCTCTAGGCTGCTGTTGATTTTTTTTTTAAGAAAAGGGGGGGGGGATATAAGCATTTGTTAGAGTGAGAGTTGCAAATACCTCGAACGAACTTAAGCTTGATTGTGACCTTTGGGTCAAAGGGGGTCAAAGGTCAAGGTCATTTATCAAGGTCAAAGGTCATCAAAAAAAAAAAAGAGAGATAAACTTGAGATTAACACTTGAAGCTGAATCTAGATCAAGGTAATGAATATTTCTTTATATAACTTTTTGAGTAAGGGGTCAAAGGTCAAGGTCAAATATCAAGGTCAAACGTCAAGGTCATTTGGATTTTAAGCTTAAATCGACAATTCCTCTAGTTTTTCAATGACCTTGACCTTTGACCCTGACCTATTCTTCAAGGTTAAAGGTCAAAAGATCTCATGCAGTTGGGCCCATGTCTTTATGACTTGTTGTTAAGAAGTTTTTAGTTCTTCGTAAACATCATAAACTGGCAGGGGCAATAACTACTTAAAATGGTTTACGAATTCTTTCGCACTAATAGAGTGAGAAGTGTACAAAACTAGTCGCAGACATTGTTGAAGGTTTCGTACCTCTACGATTTACGGTTTC
This sequence comes from Saccostrea glomerata, assembly GCA_003671525.1. NCBI lineage: Eukaryota > Metazoa > Mollusca > Bivalvia > Ostreida > Ostreidae > Saccostrea > Saccostrea glomerata. The sequence continues at coordinate 1,650,465 of PRKT01000071.1, forward strand.
GGAGGAGTAGCGATAACAAGGGTTTACACTGAAGGGGGCACTAACTTTCAGAGGGGTCAATCTTAGGGGACAAGAATGAAATCTCTGAAATGGTTTTAAGAGTACATATTGAAGATGCAAAGATGTTTAAAATTTGGTAAAGAACAAAAGAGGTATAAAAAGAGCTTAATTTTTCATATTTTGAATGACCTTGACTTTTGACCTTGACCTCAATTTTAAGGTCAAAGGTCAAAGAATCTTTTGCAGTTGGCCCCATGTCTGTACGACATATTGTTTAAGAAAAGATTTTGATATTTGTAAACATCGCAAACATTCAGGGGCAATAATTCATCATAGGAGTTTACGAACCCTTTCGCAATGAAGGATTGAAGTCTACTAATTAAGTCGTAGACATAGGTGAAGGTCTGGAAACTCTGCAGTTTACGGTTTCGGAGGAGTAGCGATAACAAGCTTTACGACAAAAGGGGTAATAACTGTGTAAGGGGTCAAAGTTCAAATCCGTTGGGTCATTTTTCAGAATAACTTTTGATATCCAGTATCATGAACTATAAAGTTTTTCGATAAGTCTTGTGGTTTCAAAAGTCCGGCGGAAAAAGAATAATAACTAGTAGACTAATTGTTCACTGAACAATTAATGGTCTTTCCACCTTTCTTTTAAGTTTTCTTGTCATTTGAATTGAAAACTAAAAAAAAAAAACAACAAACAAACAAAAAAACAAAACAAAACAAAAAAAAAAAGAAAAAATAGATTTCCAAATAAAATGTGCCCCCAGCCGGATTCGAACTCGGGAGCTTCAGATTGACAGGCGAATTGAAAGCACATGGATTTAAACAAAAATAGTCACACGTGCGTTTTTAAATAGTACAGAAACACGTGTATTTATTTGTTTGTGATGGAACATAGAGAGGCATAATGAATAGTTCTGAGAAACACGATTGGTGTATAATGCAAATGCCGATTTCCTGTTTAAAAAAATCATTTGAGTTTGTTTATAGTTTGAATAGATTGAGTTAATCATACAGAGCTTATTATACATTCGAACTTCCGTGTCGGCACTGTGTTTACAATTTATGAAAATATAGGCGCGTTCGTTTTGACAGATATGGTGTACTCATAGGTAAGATTAAATAATCATCTCTATTTGGATTGAATTAAAAGTTATCAGCGTAAATTAAACTTGAAACATGCATTTCATAAGGAAAACTGTGTCACTGAGAACGTGGAAATTTATTTGATAGGAAAATTCGCTATTTTCCAGATTCATTCGATTAATATTATATTAAATCTAAATAAAATTGAAATACATTTGAGTTAGGATCAAGGTCAAAGGTCAAGGTCATTTTACCCCCCCCCCACAAACCCCCCCTCCGTATATAAGTAATTTCAATACTTTCCCGATGACCTTTGACCTTTGACCTTGACCTTTCTTCAAGCTCAAAGGTTGAAAGATCTCATGCATTGTCCACATGTCTTTACGACTTGTCGTTAAGAAGTTTTCAGTTCTTCGTAAACATGAGAAACTGTCAGGGTCAAAAACTGCTTAAAATGGTTTACAAATTCTTTCGCACTTATAGAATGAAAAGTGTACTAAATCAGTCGCAGACATTGTTGAAGGTTTCGTACCTCTACGGTTTACGGTTTCGGAGGAGTGGCGATAACAAGGGTTTACACTGAAAGGGTCACTAACTTTTAGGGGGGTCAATCTTAGGGGACAAGACTGAAATCTTTAAAATGGTTTTAAGAGTACATATTAAAGATGCAAAGATGTTTAGAATTTGGTGAAGAACAAAAGAGTTATAAAAAGAGCTTAATTTTTCATATTTTGAATGACCTTGACCTTTGACCTTGACCTAAATTTTAAGGTCAAAGCTCAATGAATCTTTTGCAGTTGGTCCCATGTCTCTACGACTTGTCGTTTAAGAAAAGATCTTGATAATCGTAAACATCGCAAACATTCAGGGGCAATAATTCATTGTAGGGGTTGACGAATCCTTTCGCAATGAATAGATTCAAGAGTGTACTAAATTAGTCGTAGACATTGTTGAAGCTTTCATACCTCTACGGTTTATGGTTTCGGAGGAGTAGCAATAACAAGCATTTCTTGCGAAAGGGGCAATAACTTGGAAAGCCGTCATAGTTCATACGCGTTGGGTCAAATTTGTTCCTAACTTTTAATGACCTTTACGACGAACAAAAAGTCTCTTCGATACATGTCGAAACAAAAAATCAGCGGAAGAAAAATAAGAATAATAAGAAACAGAAGAAAATCAATAGGTCTTTCCACAGAAAGGTGGAAAGACCTAATAACAAACATAAGCATTTCAAGAGGTCTTTCCACAGAAAGGTGGAAAGACCTAATAAGAAAAAGAAACTTTACAATAATAGAAGGGTCTTCCGCTGAAGACGGAAGACCCTAATAAGCGAAAAGCTTTATTGTTTCAAAACTAGCACGGCGTCCCAGCAGAACCAAAAACAATTCATTTCCTGTTAAAGCACACAATTTTCTGCATAGAATTTTGTTAAAACCCCTTTTTTTATCACAATTCTACAGCCATTCCTTATTTTTGTAGTTACTGTACGTGTACAAGCAGAATTTTGAAAAACATTATTGAAAGTTCTTCCACAAATGGCATAATTTTCGAAATGTTCCGTTGAGTATGAGTTGGTACAAACTGTCTCGTACAGATGAAATTGCAGAGTTAAATTTCTATGTAATTTACAGCTTTATTCCCGAAATATTCAAAATAGAAGAGCGTTTTGAGTTCGAGAAAATTTATGTAAAGGAAATGAAGCCATGGTCGTGAGACATTCGTATTTGGCGATGCGGTATGTGCGAAGCCATGAAACTACCGCATAAAATTTTCCCAGCCAGATTTCAAAGGGAAAAAACCATACTCAAGAAATTTCCATAATTTGGAAACAAGATTGTATGATTTGAGATTCCTTATCATATCAGGAATAAAACAAGATTGAGCATTCGAGAGACTGTGGAATTCTTTATTTAAAATAAAGTCTTGCAAGAAATATTGATTTTGTAAACGTCTTAAGCTTTCGATTCAAACGAATTATTCTTCCATGAAAAAAATGTTTCTAGACATCAGTTTCAGGGCGTGCATCTATTGGTTAGACATTTAAGAATGGCTCACATATATATGATCTACACATTTTTTGTAAGCTAATTGAGTTTTGGCAAATTAAGTGCTGGAATGTGTTTATTCGAACTTTATCAACGGATGTAAAGTTATTCAAGAGTTCACACCCGTGAAGTACTGAAGGTAGCAGTATCCTAAGAAATAAGTAATCCTCCGTAATGTAGACACAGGAATTTTGAATGAAGTCTAAACTCCTTTCTTTCTTTTAGTAGTCATTCGGATAGAGACACAATAACCATACAATTTGTTTTCAATTCTTCTTTTAGACATTTACTGATGTACATTGTTCATTTGTATCATTTAATCCAATGGCCTCCTCCGGAACTTGGTTTACAGTATCTGTCACAAATAATCAAATACATACATAAATCCTTGGTATAGTAAAATATACTTAAATAAATAAAAACAGAATGCCACATGCAATTCAAATTAAATAAAATCTTTATTGTAAACGCTTTCAGGCATGTTGACTCTTCAGACAGTAATGAAAAGTTCAAAACGTCGTTAGAATTTCCTAATACACCTGCGTTATCAGGATATACTAGTTTAATTTCTAAATAATGCCCAATAACATGGTACAGGTATGCTTTATGCCTTAGATAAAAAGTAAGAAATACTTTGATAATTACTATTTCAAACGGTCTCCAAAATCAGGTAAAATGCGCTGGTAAAGAAAGGGTTAAGAAAGCAAGCGAAAATAGATTAAAACTATATTTTAAAGCTCATTTCAACACAAATTGGAAAATTTTCTTCAAATATGAATGAAATTAAAAACAAGAGACCCAGGGGCCACATCGCTCACCTGAACACTAGGCTAGGAAGAAGCACAAATCAGATCAGAATTGAAAAAGTCGGGGGGGGGGGGGCTTGAATTTTAATACAACTTGAGAATGCCTCCATATCAATGCAGCTTATAACTTTGCTATGAGTCTTGATAAATATGACTAAACATAGCTTTTCTGTTCTTGGGATTTTCCCCTTATTTTTCTATTGTTAAACTTTTATCCACCATTTAGACCCCACTCTCTCCTTGGGGGTTATGATTTGAACAAGTTAAATTCAACACTACCTGAGGATGCTTCTATATAAACATCACTAATCATGGCTTTGCTATTTTTAGAAGATGATTTTTTCTTATATATTTTAATGTAAAACTTGGATCCCCCTTTGTGGTCTCACCCTACCTCTGGGGGTACTTGAATCTACGCTACCTGATGATTCATCCATATAGATATCACTTATCATGGCTTTGTAGTACTTGAAAAGATTTTAAAAGATTTCCCTACACATTCCTATGTAAAACTTTGATTGGCCAGTGTGGCCCTACCCTATCCTGATTTAAACAAGCTTGAACCTTCACTGACAGAAGATGATTCAACATGAGTTTCATCTTTCCTGTCTCAATAGTTCTTGAGAAGATTTTTAAAGATTTTTCCTACGCAATCCTATGTAAAACTTTGAATGGCCGTTGTGGCCCCACCCTACCCCGGGGGTCATGATTTGAACAAACTTGAATCATCACTACCTGAGGATTACTCAACACGAGTTTAATCTTTCCTAGCCCAGTGGTTCTTGACAAGAAGATTTTTAAAGATTTTTCCTACACATTCCCTGTAAAACTTTGATTGACCGTTGTGGCCCCGCCCTACCCCTGAAATCATGATTTGAACAAATTTAAATGTACACCACCTAAAGATGATTCAACATGAATTTCATCTTTCCTGTCTCAATGGTTCTTGAGAAGAAGATTTTTGAATATTTTCCCTATGTATTCCTGTAAAACTTTGATCAACCATTGTTGCCCTACCCTTCCTCCGGGGTCCATTATATGAATATACGTCAATGTACACTACCTGAGGATGATTCCACATGAGTTTCAATTTTCCTGGCCCAGTGGTTTTTGAGAAGAAGATCTTGTTTTTAAAATGCCATTTATTTTTCATAATTTATAATTGTCTTCCCTTGAAAGAGGGCATGGTCCTTCATTTGAACAATCTTGAATCTCCTTCACCAAAGAATACCTTGTGGTAAGTTTGGTTGAAATTGGACCAGTGGTTATTTAGAAGAAGATGAAAATGTGAAAAGTTTACAACAACAATTACAACAACTACAACGACGACAGACAACAGACAAATTTTGATCAGAAAAGCTCACTTTAGCCTTCAGTCTAGGTTAGCTAAAAGGTATTATATTTTATCTTACCATTTTTTCTTTTATATATAAAACATATTAATTTTCCGACAATAATGCATAAAAGGAAAAAGCAGCTTAGCCCTGATAAAACAAGTGTAGCTGTTGCCGTGGTTGTCTCAGCAGCGTCGTTTCTACAAAATATAGAATAAATGTATAAACTACATATGACGTTAAGGTTATATGAACGAATCCAAGACTGTATCAGGTAATCAAAATACACAATGAAGATCTATACTATTAAGGGGAAGGACACGCAACTATTTGGTAGGAATGCTAATTTGTTGAGAAATTTTTATTATGCATGTAAATTCAATTGGTTCGTGATATTTTGCTAAGTGATTCTTTTAACAAAGAAAATTACTTCTTTGATAAATATTCACAATTTACGTCTGAAAGTAACAACACAATATTCAAATCACCAATATTTACATTTCTAAGTAATTTTCCTTAATATTCCTTGCAAATACGAAGACTATTTTCTAACGAACTACCGTCGATGAACATAAAAAAATCAATCACTACGTCATAATATTGTGCTTGACCTTAAAACTAAAGTGTAAGCTGTTTTGTTTAATGAAACATGTGGAAAAAACGTACAGCATTCAATCAAAGGCTACAAAAATACAAAATAGGAGCTGAGCAAACGAGGACCTCCAGTGCATTGGAGGTGAAATCAGGTGCAATAGAGGAGCGAGTTTCCCTTGCCAACCGGTTCTCTTTGTCAATTCAGAGTATAAATAATTGAATAACAAAAGTATTAAAGTCAGACGAGACGTTCCTCAATATCTGTTTTGTATATCTTCGTAATGTACGAAAAAGATTCAAAATCTTAATAACATAATGATTTCTAAACCAGTTTCTAAACGTTTATGAAAAATCCAAACACTTAAAAATTTGAAATTGAAAAATTATTTTTCTTCCCAAAAGGATTATATAAGGAAAACTACCCCTGGTATCTTGCAGAAATACCTGGTAAGGTACCTCAATTTTTTGTCAGTCAGCAATTTACTCCATGATAAATTGCATTTGCTGACAAGGTCATTGTTTCGACCACAGAACTAACGAAATGATGACTTTAAACAAAACAGCTGAAATTCTTGTTTCATGAATTTGTTTGTCAATATTTTTATTATACCTCGTTTTAGTAATTGTTCATACGTAGAGTGTGGTTTTTTAAAATGACAGTTGCATGATTTTAATTTATGGCAACTTCTTCTGGGAACAATAATGTAAATATAAACAACGAATTTTATTTTTGAAGATTTATGAGGAACATGAGCTTCAATGCTTCTTGCAGGTATATTTATCAGGAAGGGCTAACGCACTTCATGAAATGTGCCGGCATGAAGCGGCATGGCTCATCATACCTTCATGGATCTTAAAAAATTAAATTCATTTCTGACCTAGCTATCAGCATTGAGTGATCTACTAAATTTGTGAAAATGTGGTCCTAGGGTCAAGGGTTCTGGCATTAGAGTTGGGCTGTATGATTATGTCGCGAAATGCAATAATTCATTGTAAATTTTCTAATCTGCTTCTGGGTATTATGGACACCATCTTATGCCTAGTTATGAGGTGAGAAGGTTATTTTACCGAAACCGTGAATTTCAAGGTCTCTTGCTCAAGGGTTTAAATGAAAGTGAGAGACTTAAATGATTATATAATAAATATGCATAAATTCTTTGAAAATCTCCTTCTGCGCATTGCACCGATGATATATACAAAACGTCATGATGAGGAAGTTCGCCTCTTTCGAGACTTTGATTTTCATGGTTTCAAATCTGGGTCAGGGAATCCTGTAAGTGGGCTCTTTTGATTATGTAGAGAAAATGCATTAATTCTTTGAAAATCTTCTCTTGTGCTACTGATTATCTAACCAATAAACTTTGACATAAATTAGACGAAGAAGGATGCCTCTTCTAATATAGTGAATTTTATTGCCTCTGAGTCAGTACTGAGTAGTTTTGGTGTTAGGGTAGGGCTCTGTACAGGATACAGTGAAAATGCACAAAGGTATGTCACTCGTAAGCTTTTACTTCAGGCAGAACCTATCACTTCAAAATTATTTATTTGAAATCGTTTTTATGATATTTTTTAATTAAACAATGTAAATTGTTCAACATTCAATGAAACTTCTAGCTGCTAAAATATTCATAAAGAGGCAAAATGTATGAGGGACTATTTCTTATGGTTGAAGGATATTTTGCTGAAAATTCTGCAAATTTGCACATTTTGTCAATTTATTTTAATATTGGAAATTTAGTCTCACATACTTCTACTCGGAGAAAAGTTTCCCCTTATGATATGTTAGGTGTATGAAATACAGTCTAAAAATATTATTTTAAGACAAATTTTGCACCCTTCCTTAACACAACCTGCCGAGTTATGAAGATATATCAAACAAGTCAAGATAAAAAATTAACCAATACACAATCAATCAATTAATCTTTTGCATGTTTCAGCTAAATTCGGGACTTTTACATGTACTTTCTTTAGTGAAAAATTTAAGAAAGTGGTTGTTATATCAATTTTAGTTTTCTTATTCCATTCTGTCTCAATAATTGTCATATCACTAGGTTTGTTAATTGCGATGGTATTCTATTCAAAAATGATTTGTACAGAGATATATGAATTTATCTTTAAATCACTTGTATAAATATAGATTTCAGTATTAAATTATCATTACACGGACGAAACCTGTAAGAGTATGTAAAGTAAATGTTAATAATTTTCAGACTTAAGCAGTCATTGATTACTGTGCCCTTTTTAGGGTGTAGATTTACAACTACCAGAGATAAAGCATAGGAACAAAGAAAACATACTATTCTACTGCATAATCATTACATCCGAACCCCACAGAAACACCATATATTTCACAATTTTCTGAAAGGCATCCTTGCTCATCTATGTATTATAAATACTAACAAAAAGCATATTTCAAAGCATTAATTCTTTTTCAATGTGTAATCAATTGAAACACCCCACCATAGGACCTTGAAATTCACAATCCTTGAAGAAGCACCCTTAAACTTGCTTATCATAACTATGTAATTAGATCATCAGCAAAATACCCATTAACAAGGAGATTTTTAAAGAATTAAGGTATGTCACCTTTGAAATTTTTTATATCAAGGAATTTTGTGCTCCTATAGTATGACCCAAAATCGCAGAGAAAATAAAGAGTCAGTTAGCATCTCACATAGATATGGAACAATTGAATCGATATTTTTGCCTTTAAGGTCTTCAATCCGTAATAGGAATTGAAAAAATAACAGATATGTAGGCATTGAATACTCATTTATTAATATAAGTATGTATAGTGAGATGTGTCCTAATTCATAACCTGAATTTTGGTAAGAGTTATCTCCCCTTTTTTAATTAATAAAAAAAATCAATTAAAAAAATTTTAGCTGGTAAAAAAATTGTTTTCAATTATCAATCTATCTTTAATGTTTCAATGCATCTTTCCACCGCAGGATTTATTGATATTCAAATTTTTTGAATTTTTATTTTGAAAAAACGCTTTTCCCGATAAACTTCAATGCAATCTTTGTTAATTAACTACTGCTTAATTAATGAAAGTTTTGAAAATTTCTCGTGGGCAATCCTTTTCCACTATAAAATGCTTTAATATAATATCAGAGTATTGTGTACTTGACGGACATTTCAGGGTAGAGAATTTGGTCCCATTAGGGATTGAAAACCTTAATGTGTATTATCCCTCTGATACATGTAAGAGAGATAACTTTCCAAAGAAAACATTGCAAGTCATTCACTAACTTGTCCTATGAGAATATTGAAAGTTAACTTTAATAATGAAAATAATTTCATAATCAACTCATTTAAATCTGTTATGTGATATACTGTGTTAATTTAAAAGAAATTCTTCACTACATTTTTAATGTGAATTAGATTGGTAAGATATTCTTTTCTTATCCCGCTTCAGACAAATTTGTCGACCACTAATTGGATAAAAGCTAAGCACATGACGCCCTGAAATTTCCGGTATTACGTCTCCGTCAAGGCGTAATATGAAAATCGGACACGCGATTCCGTTCGAAGCGTTGTTATTGTAAATAAAAAATGACGGCTAAGAAACGGTTTACGTACTAGGTAGTTTACCTAAATTTCTTGTTACCGTAACGATTTTTTATGTTGATTGTTATTGGATTAAAACTTAATATTTTCATAATATGTACAAATATTTTTTTAATTGAAAAAGGTCTTCAGCGGGATGAATTCCTAACATTGTAAGTTAGTGACCAAATTCAGATTCATACAGGGCGTGAAATAGAAATCCGTATTAGGACTCGGCTTCGCCTCGCCCAATACGGATTTCCATTTTACACCATGTATGATTTCATATTAGGTCACTTACTGACTATGTAACTAATAATATATGCCTCATATTTCGAATTTTATTCTGAGAAAAAAAATATTGATCTTTCTATTTACCATATCAATTTTTCTTCACGTACATCACGATTAGACATAATATTAATTTTTGAAAGCAACTTAAAGTAATGTTCAATTTAATTATTATGCTGTTGTTGTTGATGAAAATTATTGTTGGGAATTAAAAAAAAACATTGGTGAAATTTGGAGCGGATAGATATTTTTCCAAAAATGTTTACTCTTTCTTGAATTAATTTAACCATTATTATTTTCTATCACATGTTACAATGGCTATGCTTATCTCATTTTACATAAAATAGTTTGAATAATATTTAACATTGAACAAACATTACAATGAATGCACATTAAATCTTGTGTAACCTTTTTGCACAAAAAATTACAATATTTTGAATATTAAAAATCTGAATGGGTAATAAAATATTTCAAAAGATAATTCCTTGCATTGAATATTTTTTTACGAGTAAAGTCCTAATTAGTTGCAAGTATTGAGCGGTTACGAATGTTGAAAGAAAAAGCGTGGGTAAGTGATGAATATTATTGGTCAAAAATTTTCTTATCTTCATATCTCGGCAAGAAGTGTTAAGGAAGGGTGCAAAATTTGCTCTAAAAATATATATTGAGACTATTTTTCATACAACTACCATATCATAAGAGGAAACTTTTCTCCGAGTAAAGGGATGTAAGAATTAATTTACAAGATTAAAATAAATTGACAAAATGTACATATCTGCAGAATTGTCAGCAAAATATCCTTCAACCATAAGAAATAGTCCCTCATACATTTTGCCTCTTTGTCAATAATTTAGCAGCTAGTAGTTTCATTGAATGTTGAAAAATTTACATTGTTTAATTAAAATATATCATAAAAAATGATTTCTAATAAATAATTTTGAAATGATAGGTTCTGCCTGAAGTTTACGAGTGACATACCTTTGTGCATTTTCAATGTATCCTGTACAGATTCCCTAACCCAGATTCGAAACCATGAAAATCAAAGTCTTGAAAGAGGCGAACTTCCTCATTGTGCGATTTTCATATATCATCGGTTTAATGCCCAGGAGGAAATTTTCAAAGAATTTGTGCTTATTTACTATAAAATCATTTTAGTCTCTCACTGTCATTAAAACCCTTGAGCAAGGGACCATGAAATTCACGGTTTCGGTAAAACAACCTTCTCATATCATAACTAGGCATAATGTTGGTGTTCATAATACCTAGGAGCAGAGGAGATAATTTTCAATGAATTATTGCATTTCGCTACATCATCATTACAGCCAACTCTAATGCCAGAACCCTTGACCCTAGGACCACAATTTCACAAATTTGGTAGATCAATCAATGCTGATTACAATCAAACATTTTGGCTGCTTGATGTCCATGAAGAAGATTTTTAAAATTTGCATTAATGTTTGTGGTTTTGGCCCTACACAGGCTAGTAAAATTCACGTATTTTTGTTTCTGCACACCAATACCATGGATGCTTTATAACGAAATTGGTTGAAATTAGCTAGACAGTTGCAGAGAAGAATCTGAAAATGTATAAATGTTAACACAGGATGCACGACGGACGACGCCCAATGAGTGAAGAAAACAAATAGCAATAGGTCACTTAGTAAACTTAGTTAGGTGACCTTAAATCTGATACAATGACCATTTTCCCTCAACAATACACTTTGACACGTTAACACTAGTTATACTTTCACAAATCAAAAGCCTATAGGTTAATGATCATGGTTCATTTGGCTTGTTGTCAATATGAATTTCGATTTTGTATAATAAGGCCTCTAAAATTACTGATTTTGATAATAAATCAAGTACAATGAGCGCACGGCGAGTGTGACCAGTTGGGAGAAAATGCTCACTCCTTCATTGCACCTGATCTATTTTCTCATGCTTTTAGATCTTTAATGGCTCTGCTACCACCTTGTATTGTTTAATGGACTTTTGGGCTTGAATAACATTAAATATTGTTGTAAGATTGAAACACCGAATATTTACCATCCTAAATTATAAGGGGTATCTCAAATGTATCTCAAATAAGTATTGCAAACTTAAGATAAAAATAAAGTTGTTAAATTATGTAAATACTGGCACTTTTTCAAATTCAGAATCAGATTCTTAAATTAAATGAAACGGTTATAGTTATAAATGTGAAATATCTTAATTACAATGATATGATCAAACATTAATATACATGTATGTAAACAAAATATGCCCATGTACAGGTATGAAATAATAATAATTTGAATACACTTTAATTCTACGGGCTTTTCGTCTGTTTTCTCTAATGGAGTTGCACAATGGAACTCTAGATCTTGGCAATTTCTTATCCCTGTCTTTTATTTTAGTTTTTGTTATTTAAATATACAAAGAAAAACCGTTTTAGTCAAAAGTTTACTAGTCTACCAAACATTTATGACTGGTACATTTTTGGAAGAGCGAATTCAGGATCAAACCAATTGATCATAGTCCAGTGCGCCGCATGTGCCAACGCAGTCGCTATTTTTCAAAAATTCGGATTTCAATCCCATGTATATAAAACGTTAAAAAATTCATATTTATCAGAGCATAAACACAAAACATTGAGAAAATATAGTTAATAAAACAGTAATAAGAATTTTCATTTCCATTTAAAAAATACGGAATATCAATTATTTATTCGTAGAATTTTAAATATAATATACCAAATTTTAATTGCAACTTTTGAGTATTGCACCGCCTTCCTAAATTAGACAGTGAAATGCGTCTTTTGAATTGGAAAGATTTGTGTAGTTACTCTTAGTTTTTCCATAAATCTATTAGATAGTATTGGTTTAATCTATAAACGAAGTTTCATAAATGTATGAAATAGGGTTTCTACAAAACAACGTTTGTCTACGGAATTTTGGGACAACCCTCGTATTTACCACGATTACGTGAGATCAAATCCCAGAACAAACTCAGACTATGACTATGCTCTAGAGTCGCGAAGAAAGGATTAAATCCTTATATTGCAGGTTTTAATCCCACTGTGTGACATGGAGACGGTCCTTTTGATGAGACCGTATAAACCGAGGTTTTGACCCTAAGTGTAGAGTATAGGACAAAATTTGCTGCTCTCCACCGGCAAGTGATGGCTTCTCCATATGAGTGAAAATTCTCGAGAGGGACATTAAACAATATACAATCAATCATTAATTATAAAAAAATGGAAAATTTCAGTTTTATGGATTATATACGCATTCGTTTTATTTAATGTGATTAACAATTAATAAAACATTAATTAAAATAATTTTTTAGGTGTTTTTCAGTCTTATAGTGTCAAAGGGAGACTGACCAATTGTTTGCATATCCTCTATACCTCCCTAAGATATGGCTTCTGGGTGATCAGCTTCTGTGTGGTAACCAACTTTGTTATGCATAACATTATAAGATAATAATAAATATTTCTTCTTTTTATTCATCAAATTACTGGTATATATATATATATATTTTTTTATCAAAAAGTATTAATATCAGGTTTTTTGCAATTGAACCAAGGCTAAATAAATATTTTATAATTAGTAATAAAGTTACTCAGTGTAAATAAATTAATTTAAAAAAAAATTAATAAAAATATTTTTTTATTCATTAAACTTAAAAACAAATTAAATCATAAAAAATGTAATATTCATATTCCTTTAAATTTACTTTTCAAAGCATTAATATTTAGTACCATTACAAATGCAAGGGCCGCGTCTGCAATGAGCCGACTCCGTAATAATCCGACTTTGTAATAGGCCAAGCAGTTATAGTCGGAAATCTCTAGTACCCTTTACCAAGAGCCAAAAAGGAAATTTACAAACGTTCATTCAGATATCTATCACAAACTGTCACAAAATTTCGAAATTCTAGATCAGTGGATATTTCTTAATCTGTGTATCTCACCGAGAAATACTTAAAATGGATGTCTTTTCCAATTTTTGAGTGAACCAATTTATGTTTTTATTATTTAAAAAATGATTCTTCATTTTTATGTATGTACATCTTTGTACTTTTATATTTGGTGTACATATGTATATTGAGATGCTTATTCTATATGCAAATATGTGGTTGTATATATGTTTTTATGCAAGACAAGAATGAAAACTAGCTTTATGCTAACTGTGTTAACCTGGATAAATAAAGGTTATAAATATTATTAAAACCGGAAAACAGCGACGTCGTTAGAACCATTTCAGCGTTCGTTCTTCTTATTGTTATCAAAGCAAATTTTTTGACCAGCTAGTAGGCGTAACTGATGCCAGTTACATAAATATCACAATATTTGGGAAAAGTGTATTTCGCACATATGACTGCTTACAATTCAAAAAGCTGCGCAAAGCCAGGTGCACGCGAATAATACTCGGTCCCGCTACGACAGCTCCCTCTTTTTAGAACGATAAATTTTTCCTATCGCATAAAAAGTAAACATTTTGTGTTTTATATATATTTTAAGTACATATTATTTCAAAATTGATTATGTACTAAAGGTAGAAAATTATATATATTATCAGACCATTAACATTTAACAGAAGAAATGAGCTTCTTATAGATAAAATATACTTTTACATATAAAAGGAAACATATTTTTAAAATATCAAATATATAATATAAATCATTAACGTAAAAGCACCAAATGTACAGCTACAAAGAGGTAAACATTTCGTATTATACATAAAAGCCTGGAGTCTAAAGAAACTGAGTTTACAAATTGTCATGTAGTTTGAAAATTGATTGTAGAAGAATTTCCTGACTTCATCTGGCAGAGAGTAAAGGACCTTTACTGCCTCATACCTAACTGATTTCATTCCATACCTAGTTATTCCTGGTCTTGGGGCCTCTTCTGTAACTGTGTATCTGAAATTTGATGAACTGCTGTTAAATACAATTATTGCAAAAGACTGTACATAAATCTTGGATAATTTAAAAGGTTTCTAGAGCAATGGAACAAATTCTTCTAGATGTTAGAAATGGTAGTAAAGAATCATGTAATGGACTTACATTAAGAGATTTTGTAACCTTCACAGATAATTCTTTCATTTTTTCCTGCATTTTTTTTTTCTATTTTATAAGTGTTCTGCTCTGCACGAAAGTGCTGAGTAAAAGGGCAATAATATAACTGAAGCTTGACATGATGACAGAATGATGACTTGTAATTTCTTAAACTAAGCCTAAGCACAATGGCAATATGTAATAAAGATTCTGTGAAAGTTTCATAAAATTCCGTTCAGTGGTATGAGAGGAGTTGCGGATAAGAGATGGGTACCCCAAAGCGTAATAGACGGACGGAAAGACGGACGGGCGTACATACCCAAGGTGAAATTGCATGTAAACATATTAATATAATATATATAAAGAAAAAGAAATACCCATAAAATTTTAGACCCCAAAGTAGTAGTCATTACTTTATTTCATAGTATTATACATAAATTTCCTTCTCTGTTATGAAAAAATATAAATAAGCATTTGAAAAGCATAAAGATATAAAGGATAAGGAAGCATCCCTCACTGGGAGATTCGCAGTACGGAAATGTTGCTCTTATAGAAGGCACAGGCATCAGCACAGCAATGAGACAAAAGTTACGTAGCTGGAGGTTTAGGCTGTGGAAGATGGATGGTATTGTGATTGGCTCACGGCCTAGAAAAATCAAGTACAACTTACCATCTAAATGTAAATGGGCATTCAGTTCGGCAGACAACTTAATGCCAATGAAGTTAATTACATTTTCCCATCATTGATTGTGTTAATCATATTTGATACAACAAATACACGAAGCAAGGTTTTATTGGCAATTTGGCAGAAAGGTCAACGACTTTTAGATACATTCTGGAAGACATGGATATCTCTTAAGTCTAAGAGAAAGAACATCCTTAATAACAAACAAAGACATTTAATTGATTATATTTATATCTAATAAAAAAAATCATTTAAAGTAGGATTAAAAGATTAATTATTGTATTAATGATGCAAACGTCTTTATACGTTTCATTGATGGAACAGCCACTGATCAAGAAATCTGTACTTGCCTAATGTAGTTCATGCAGTGATTAACGCAATGGGTTTTCTTAAGAAATAAAGGAGAAAATATTCAGTGGATGTTAATATTGTACATTTATGTTACAAACTTTAAGAGTTTTAAAGATAATATTTTTGTTAAATGTATATAGTTTGACTATAAATCAAATTTACTTCTTATAGTACAAATTAACCAATCTTCAAATAGTATGTAAAAATACAAGACGCAAACTGTGTATGGTATTTTAATGCAATCATTTATTGTTAATTTCATCTTTTGCAATGATTAATGATAACTGCACAAAATACGCAGAATATTTTCAATATTACATAACAACATGGACTGAAATCTTACACATGCAAAGGTGAAATTGCATGTAAACATATTAATATAATATATATAAAGAAAAAGAAATACCCAATGAAGCCTATTGGCCTATCCTATTTTACTTTTTGATCTGTCAAATATTTTTGGTTTCCCGGCAAAAGCAAAACATGGACTTTGCCATTATAACTATATGGATGCTGTATCATTTAGTTAGCTCATCGCTCACAATTCCTCTAGATTAAAATTAAAATTACACTTTAAATATTTAAGGAATACCTTACTCTTCCAAACTTTTTCATCTAATTTCTAAAATATTTCATTAAAAAAATCTTCATTTGGAAACAAGAATAGCATGAAGGATATGGAGATATAGTACAGTATTAAATCTCAAAGTTCATAAAACTATACAAAATAAGAGCAGAACAAACACGGACCATCTAAACAACAGAGGTGGGATAAGGTGCCATGGAGGAGTGAGCTTCCCCTGCCGACCGGTCACACCTGCCATGTGTTCCTTGTCACGATCAGGAAATAAAGGAAAAAATCCGTCGTCAATTCAGTGTATAAATAATGGACTAACAATTGGTATGAAAAACGTCAGTCAGCATTTGACTCAATGATAAATTGTATTTGCTGACAAGGTCACTGTATCGACCATAGAACTTACGAAATGATGACTTTAAACGAAACTGCTGATATTCTTGTTTCATCAACTTGCTTGTCAATTATTTACCTCCTTTCAGAACTTGTTCATACGTAGAGCATGCTCTTGCATATCAATCAACTGAGATATATATACTCCGTATACAGGTGATGAATGTTTATTGCTGCATAAGTAAGAGAAGTTGACGATAGAAAAGTTAAAGTCATCACGTTTATCATATAGTTTGGTTGTTAGATTACCATTGTTCTCTTTAAATTATTCTAAGTGCCGACTTTGCAAAAATATTTAGATTGATATGAAGAATATTAATTACAAACTTAAGATATTGTACTTGATTTCCATATTTGGAAATCATTCAGACGTGTTTATTTTGAATTTTAAAAAAAATGCTGATTGCATAATTTGATTCATGTATGTTAAAACTATTTTGAATTGAGGTTTTGGTCAGCTGAGAGAATTCTTTTAAGGTGGTCCAATAATAAAAAATATTATCACTATACATTTCAAACAATAAAACCCAATGCCCATTCCAAAATTCTTAAAATTCTTTTTCAAATACTTGGCATTTATTTTTGTAAGAAATGCTATCGATGTATAATTTCATTTGTTGAGGGTTTAATTAATTTTATCACTTAACTCTGCTATCACAGTATAAGCAACTCTGAAGCGCCTACGACTTTACAATTTTTGTTCCTATTTTTACAGATAAACCGTAATTTCACGAATTTTCTCATCTGAAACAGAGTTGCTGTCACTAACACTGCCTGACTATTTGTACACACATGCAAAAATTGCTTGTGACAGTTTTTGAGTCCTCAAGCATTTTTTGAGTTTATTCAGAATTTTTCGTGAGTAAAACACAAAACTGCATCGATATCGTTATCAGTTTAATTAAAATGAAATGTTAGATTCGCTAGCATACTTGCTACATTTAGTGCAGCGAGTATGCGAGGGGATATAATATCTAATTTTTATTAGATTCGCAGTACAGGTAAGGCAACACATGAAAAACATACCGGTATTGTAATGAGGTCATAATGAGATTTGACGTCATGTCAGTTACTACCCGCTGATTGACGCATATAAGGAAATAGAGTTTAAAATAACTAATATCTAATTTTTATTAGATCCGCAGTACAGGTAAGGCAACAAACACATGAAAAACATATTGTAACTAGTGCTAATTGTACTGGAAACAGTTACAGATGTTCCCCAAACGCTCCCCAACTCCCTTTTGGTTCCATATTCCCTGTAAGCTTCATTAAATAAGACAAACTCTGTGCATTTTTGACTTTAACAACGTTTTCTCAGAAGGATACCAATTATATTCAGATTTTAGCATTGCACCCGTACGCATGTGAATGCATGTGCGTCATGATCATATCATCTTGTCTAAACTATCTACATATTTTAATATACAATATATTAAAGGATTCAGTCCAAAAGTATGAAAAATCACTCTTTCAAGTGTATTTTTCATTTCAGTCGTTCCAAATGCACGGACGTGCGTGCACGTGCATGATGACCATACCTTCTTGTAGGAGTCCCTTATATCTATCTATATTCTAAATCCCATCCTGTTGGTTGAAAAACAAGGGAGTTATAGCCATTTCAAGTTTAAGCCAATCAGATTGCAGCACACGTTCATGCGCGTGTTTTCATGATTTTTTCTATATCATATTGTAGGATATCCTAATGCATGACTATGCTTTAAATTTCAAAACATTTCGTCAAAAAACAAAGGAGATATAGCCATTTAAAGTTTCAGCCAATCAGATTGCAGCACGCTGGCATACGCATGCTTTCATGAAAATTCTTATATATCATGCTGTAGATCTTCATAATGTAGGTCTATGTTCAAAATTTCTAATGATCGTATAAAATATACATCACTACGATCTGAAATTTTTACTACTCTTATGTATACATACTGTGAAATCACTTATTTTCGAGGGGGTTTAATTATGTTCCCCAAACGAAGTTGGGGAACATATTGTTTTTACTCTGTTTCTTCTTATTATTTTTCTTCTTCCTGGGTACTTATTTGTCCGCGAATGATCCTGTAAACTGTTCATCCGATGTAGGTAAAACCTTTTTAGGGTAAGTACACATGTTATGTAGATTTGCGGAATCAAGGTCATTTTGCGCGCACATGCTTGCAAAAGCGCGCACGTGCAACACTTGAAATGATCAATATAATAGATGTAGCCGTAACTTTTCTATTTTTCGATGGAATGTTTTGAAAATAATAATATAAGTATACAATAGTATTATAGACAACATGACATGGTCATATTATCATGAACTCACGTGCATGCACGTTCGCTTCGCTATGATTGGCTGAAACTAAAGTCTCAATATCTTTCTTGTTTTTGACGAAATACTTTGAAATTTGGAATATAGTCATACATTAGAATGTTCTACAACATGATATATAAGAATTATCATGAAAGCACGTGCATGCACGTGTGCTGCAATCTGATTGGCTTAACTTTAAATGTCTATTACTTTCTTAATTCTCAATAAATCAGGATGAAATTTAGATAATGAATAGGTGTAATTCATTCCTACATTATGCTACTATCAAAATTGAATGCATGGACATTCAAACACGTGCGCATGCGCAATGCATAAAATGACTAATTTACTTGAAAAAGTAACATTTATATCTGAATTACTAGTATTTTCTTTTGATTCTCAGGAATTCTTCAAACAACATGCCATGATCATCTTGCATATGCATGCGCGTGCATGCAAAAGGTAAAATGAAATATAGTTGATATCATTGTAACTTTTATATATATTCTTAAATTAGATCCTTCGACACTGAGCAAATTAAAAAAACGTATTACAGGAATAAGGCACAAAAAGGGATTTGGGAAGCGTTTGGGGAACATCTGTAACGGTCCCCGTTACAATTAACACTAGTTTTCGTTGTTTTCGAGGTATGATTTATTGATTGATTGCATACTGTTTAACGTCCCTCTCCAGAATATTTAAAAACTATAATTAAATTGACTGTACCAAGGTTTTAATCCTCTGCCCCTTGACATTCTAAATTGTCATCTTTTTGTCGTTCTCATTTAGTACTACCTATCTTCTCAAGTTGACATTTTTTAAACAGCGCAAAAGATTAAGTTACAATTTTGAATACGAATCGATGAAATAATTCTTCATTTGAAGTTCTAGGTTGTTTTTGTCCTTGCACAGATTGTACAGAGAATATGACTACAGACATTATTTTGTGTATTCTTTGTAACTTACTAAATTTTGATCTGCTTCATAATCCGATTCTTAAAATCTGGATATGTTTTGAATAAATCGTGATATAAAAAAAAATTAATACTAATCATTTGAATTTATTGTTGAAACATTTCTACCTAATTTTTATAACATATGACGTCAGATAAAAAAAATATGATAGAAGTCCACAAATTTTTCGAACAACCCTCGTAACTTCTTGTGTTCAATAAATTTCTAATGTGCAATGAGCTTTAAATCATGGCTTTCTTTTCAGATTATGACATATACTTAGAAAGTCCATTTTAATATCAATAATATTTTTCTTCGAAAGAAGTGTCAAAAATTACAGGATACTTTAATGTTTCTAAAACATCGTTTAAAGGCAAAAAAAGATTAAATAGGATTACATGACTGATGACTGCAAAAAATATGAACTGAACAACAGTTTCTATAATCCGATCAACGCATTTATGGAATATGATTTTTAAAAATAATCAATTGCAACATTAATACTATAATGTACTTTCAGGACTTGTTATCTATGCTCTTGTGAAATAAATATACTTACTCGGCATTACAGCAGGGACTACTGATATCAGGTTCTGTTGTTTGTGGTGTATATGTTATGTTATTGTAACAATCAGTATCTACAAAAAAAAAACAAAAAAAAAAAAAAAACACGTAAATTAAATTTACAGGTAAATATATAACTTAATGTCCCCGTAATACAAGATTCAAAGGTAAAGATATTGCATTGGCAGTCTAAGTCTACGAAATCTTAAATTTAAATAATATAACTTTTGAGTAGGCTGGGCTATTGCTTTCAGATTTTAAAGGTGTTTCTCTTATGATAAGACCATTCTGTGGGCACCATCAATTTTTATTTTTGTCAAAAGATGCTTTGTACTAAGTTTGGTTAAAATTTACCCAGTGTTTCTTGAAAAGAAGTTGAACATGTGAAAAGTTTACAGACAGATGGATAATAGAAAAGCTAGACGGACGGACAACGGGTTTTCATAAAATCCGACTTGATCTTACATCTCATGTGAGTTAAATAAATACTGCCAAACTTTAACCTAGGCCAGACTTTTAACAGTTTGTACCAAGCCTTCAATACTTCACATATTTATAAATTTTTCCACGAAAGAGCTTGGTTCGAGTTATGCATAAAATGGCCTTGTAGATATCCAATTGATTGATTAACACTTGATATTCCATTTGAAGCATCAAAATAAAATAGAGACAGTGCTTTCATTTCCTATTCAAAATTAACTCCTAAAGACGAGGTCTTGGTGAACTGGATTTTTGAAATTGCAATCTTCTTGAATTTTAAGGTAAATGGGTATATTTGAGTACTTTCAATGAAGAAAAATAATATGAGCGCTCTCTCTGATCTAAAAATTAAAACATTTCTTTATATTTACATTTGCAAATATCTTTCTTAGATGAACCTATTAAAGAGAAAAAACGTTCAAATCTGTGTGAATTTCATTTGGGGATCAGAGGTCATAGCA
This sequence comes from Saccostrea glomerata, assembly GCA_003671525.1. Taxonomy (NCBI): domain Eukaryota; kingdom Metazoa; phylum Mollusca; class Bivalvia; order Ostreida; family Ostreidae; genus Saccostrea; species Saccostrea glomerata. The sequence goes on from PRKT01000071.1 coordinate 1,671,992, forward strand.
CGACCGGATCACAGAGCGATGTGATATTTTGACCAAACAACTTCTAGGTTATTGCGCGTCACTACATAGCAATACGTTGGCCTGTCCGTTTAATAAATACAATTGAACTCGAAATGTATTCGTTTCAAATGTAAATATAAGTAATAAACAACAATGTTCAAAAGTTCACTTGGAAATGAACTTTTAGTTGGTACGTGATCAAATCTACTGAGAAGCCCTTCGGGCTTCACATGATTTGATCACGTGATCAACTAATTATTAAAAGTTCATTTCCCAGAGAACTTTTTAATATTGTTGTTTATTTCTTAATAATCCTCAGAAACAGTTCTATCATTTACAAGTTGCATATTTTAGATCAGAGGTTGTGCGCTACATTAAATATCGAAAAATGGCTTTAAAAAGTGGCCGTTTTTTTTTTTAGACATTTTCAGAATATAAGGAAATTGACACATTTCCTGACGTCATTATGCATTGACTCGCAAGAAAATTACGTCTTTTTTGATAGATACACAATCACCAAGCATCTTAATGTTATTCAATGCCTTGTTAACTTAAATTTAGCAGTTTTTTTTTTAGAAATTCAAAGGGCCAAAAAAGGCAAAGGTGAACAGTGTTCTTTAATAGATATAATTTTTTGGTGTTTTAGCTTTGAAATAAGACATTGATTCATTTTTAAAAAGCTTTAACCTTGTCCATGGATATGAACAGTAAACCCTAAGACTTTAATATCTTACAAGTTTACCTACATGACAAAACCGATACAAACATTTTTCACTTTGTCTTTGGAGTTTGATATGCATTTGAGAGGGATTAATCCTTCCATTTGACCACCATATGGGGACATATATGACGTGCTGTTTTTGATCTTTTTTTTCATATTTAGTGATATCACTAAGTGGAATAAGATATATAATTTTTTTAATTGAAAAGGTTATATCACCTATCATATAAAGATATCATATATTCGATTTATATTAGCTATATCACTAGTACGTATTCGAAAAGTAGACATTAAAAACTTTCAACAAGCACGTTGCAGTGTAGTCGAAGAAGAGTAATTGGTGATGCTTGAAAGATAATTTGGTACTCCTTGGTATGAAAAAAGTCAGTCAGCATTTGACACAGTGATACAGTAATTGCTGACAAGGTCATTGTATCGACCAAGGAGTACCAAATTATCTTTCAAGTACTCAAATATTTACCTACCTTGTCATTGGTCATTTGCAAAATTATTTTGTTTAAACAGATTCTGATTGCACACATAAGTACTCTGAAGTTGACATCAAGAAGATGCTTCAGCTTCTGATTGACAATATCTATGTGGTTTTTGGAGACCAAGTATTCCAACAGTTTATTGGAATTCCCATGGGTACAAATTACACTCCGTTATTAGCAGACTTATTTTTATATTCATATGAAGCAGAATTTATGCAAAATCTTATGCGTGAAAAGAAGAAAACACTTGCTGTGGCCTTCAACTCGACATTCAGATAAATCGCTGACGTAATGTCAATTAATAATGGTCATTTCCATTCCTACGTCGATACAATATATATTGGTGAGCTTGAGATAAAACATATCACAAAGTCCAACACTTCTGTATCATACTTGGATATTTTACTTGAAAAAATAAACGTGATGACTTTAACTTTTCCATCGTCAACTTCCCTTACTTATGCAACAATATACCTTCATCACCTGCATACGGAGTATATATATCTCAGTTGATTCGATACGCAAGAGCATGCTTTACGTATGAACAATTTCTAAAACGAGATAACTTATTGACAAGCAAGTTGATGAAACAAGAATATCAGCAGTTTCGTTTAAAGTCATCATTTCGTAAGTTCTATGGTCGATGCAATGACCTTGTCAGCAAATACAATTTATCACTGAGACAAATGCTGTCTGACTTTTTTCATACCAATTGTTAGTCCATTTTTATACACTGAATTGACGACGTATTTTTCCGTTATTTCCTGATCGTGACAAGGAAACACGGCGGGTGTGACCGGTCGGCAGGGGAAGCTCACTCCTCCATGGCACCTGATCCCACCTCTGATGTTTCGGGGTCCGTGTTTGCTCTGCTCTCATTTTTTTTAATAGACTTTGAGATTGAATACTGTTCGTTATCTCCATATCCTTCTACTGAGAGAAGTTCGATCCTTACACCCACCCAACCCCCACCCAATGCCCAGTCCCCACGTAACAGGATTTTTATGTTTTGACAAAAGGCACATTTTCCTCTCATTTTTTTGTTCTACATGCATGTAAGCTTCTTCAAATTCATTTTTTATCTTTAACTCAGCCCCCCCCCCTTTAAATTGTTACTGAAGCCAATGCAAAAAAGGAATTGGCGTGTGTCTTTAAATCATATTTCCTTAAAATATAAAATATCATGACAAGGCGATGACGATGACATCAAAAATGATAGAATTATAGCACATTTAATTCATCTTTCATTATGTTTTTTGTGAATGAATTCCCGGCATAAGCGCAAGAAATAAAACGATAAAACAAGAAATCGATTTTTCTTGAAGTTCTAACAAGTAAATAAATATTAATTAGCCCCCCCCCCACCCGCTGAGAATGGGGATGATATTTTTTCCCCGCTGTAAAGTGGGGGATATTTATTTTGGACCGTCTGTCCATCCGTTCGTCTGTCTAGCTGTCTGTCAGTCTGTCTTTAGCCCTGTCTGTCAGGAACATTTTTTTTTGTTTTTTTTAAGCGATATCTCAATAAGTCTGAGCTTTCCAGTGCCCTCATCATTCGATATAGAGGAGAGGTACATGTATTTATTTAGTGCCTCAACTTTTTCAAGATCAGTAAATGCAGTTGAACTATTTCCATTTTCAGACATAAAGTGAATGGGGGGATATCTTTCATTAATTTCCAGTACAATTTGTTGTCATTTTTATTCGCATCATTGATTTGTATATAATATTATCGTATTAATTAGATTTAGCACATTTTTTTTTATACTTCGGGTCAATAAGTGTTGCATGGTATTCGTGACTCTCGTTGGTTCATGGATTCTATTAGTTAGATTATTATTGATTATAATATCGTGTTTTTCACGTGACATGTTTAAAAAATCTATGTTGAAGCCGCCAACAATTATTATTCTTTTGGATGAATTAAGGGCTTCATTTAATAACAAAGAAAAATTTCTCCAAAAGACATTACAGGAAGGATTTTCTATTTCACTCCAAATGGATTCAATATTTGTTGGTTCTAGTTCAACTCGACGACGTAGAGATATGGGATTAGTCAGGTATATCATTACATCGCCCCCGAAAAGTTCCTATCTTTAAGAATAATGTTCTTAAACCCATCAATATCATCATTCAATACATTGCTATCAAAATGAGTTTCTGAAAAACACACAATGACAAAATCGTTAACCATTGCTTTTAAATAGTCTAACTTGATTCTAATACTTCTAATGTTTAAGTGTAATATGTCAAGGACACTCTCGTGTGTGGGACCGGGATAGACCTCAATATCACGCGACAACAATAAAATAATTAACCCCTGCTGCCAGTCACACTCGCCGTGAGCTCAATGTCATGATCAGGAAAAAACAGAAAAGTGTGTGATCAATTCAGTGTAAAAATAATGGACTAACGATAAGTATGAAAAACGTCAGTCAGCATTTGCCTCAATGATAAAGTGAAATTGCTGACAAAGTCACTGTATCTTCCATAGAATTTACGAAATGGTGAATTTCAACGAGACTGCTGATATTCTTGTTTCATCAACTTGCTTGTCAATAATTTACTTCCACCCCAATATATAATTCCTTGCTCAATCCTCCTAAAATAATATGTAATCACAGCTTTCAATGAATATACATGTAGATCAATTTGCATTGTAGAATCCAGATTTAATGTTAAAACTTTAGAATGAATTGGATGCAGAATTTTAGAAATAAAGGTCTGGACCAGAATTTGCTCAAAACCTCAGGATCGAACCTCCTTAGGAACGTTCGATTAGAACTGTGCTTTCGAGTCGATTTTTTTCTGAAATTTTGCATCATTTTTAAGTTTTAACAATGAATGTAAATTCTACAATGCAAATTAAACTTTGTAAGGGATAAATAATGAGATGGTGTTGAAAAGTTTAGAGAAAATATTTTCCCTGAGGGCTGAAGGCTCGATGAGTGGATGTTTTCTCTAAACTTTTCAACACTAACGAGTTATTCATCTTTCTTTGTGGTCCTAGACACTACCCATTAAAATGTCCAACTTGGCTGTTATACTATAAGATGGAGCCCATTCAAATATCCAACCATGACACAAAACTATAGCCTAATCAAATACCCGTTTTATTCATGAACTAGTGAGCATGAAACTACATGGTGCTGATGTCATTACAACCCTTTTCATTGTACTGAACTGTCATGAAATCAGATGAGGAATATTTTAAAATCCAAATTAAATGAGAGAGGTTCAGATAGTGTTTTGAAAACCTTCAACCTGAAAGGTGAAGAAAACTACAGATTTTTTTTTATAAAAGGTTGGGAATCTATCATTACATATAAAAAGATGATGCTTTGTTGAGGAAAAGCGTTGAATTCTTATGGAGTTCCATTCAAATAATACTTGTAATAGTGCTTAAACAGATAAAAAGATTGGCGGTGTTATGCTGAACCTGCTGTAAAAAATTCCATATCAAGATACAATAAAAAAAAACGGTGTCGAAAAGTAGATGGGTGTTAATCAAATTATTTTGGGAATTACGCGGGAAAAGTATGAAAAAGAGATGAATCTCTGATAATCTGAAGGGATTTACTGATAACAGACTCTGAAATAATATCACCAGTAAGAAGTGATGTAGCTTAAAATTCAATATGAATATGTATTTATGTGCTAAAAAGAAATGCTTTCAAAATGTAAGACCGAAAACATTTCTAAAAGTGTGCAAAATTTGGAGAAATTGTTATTTCTGTTAGCACTGGAAGTGCATTTAAACCACGATAAATGTGATAAATGCGAAGTAATTACAGTAATTCCGTGTGCACTGAAAATTAATTCTTATAGTGTGGCAAATTTGGAGTAATTATTATCTTTCATGTGTGTTGGAAATACATTTTAAAACTGTCTTTATCTCTTGTTCATTGTTTTTTTTTTTACTTTTATGCACCTCAGGTAGATGATTTAAATGTCCAACCGATACAGGCAGTTGGATCTTTAAATATTAAACTGGTGCTGGTTGAAACAGTAAAATTGTAGACTTATTACAATGGGTGAGGTCATAAAAGTTTTTAAAGGCATTGCAAAAATGGCAATTAAATTCCATTCATGAAGGATTAAGCCAGGAGCTATACTTTTTTGGCAGAATTATTTTCTTTAAAAAAAATAGTCAATTTTTCCAATTTGAACTTAATGTAGTGCTGTTAATTTTAGGTTCCTATTTTTCCATGCTGGTTGCACAAAAAGTTTTTTTTTTCATTCAGTGAAATGTGTTATGCTTTTTCTGGAATATCTATTAAATTATTTTCTTTCCTTTCTTTCGACAAATGATGATAAATATATTAAATATTTTCTGAAAGTCCAGGAAAAAATTAAGCTTATTTTAGCATAAAATCAACACATTTTAGTAATATAAAAAAATTACATCATATACCCCCTTTACTGATGTTCTTTTCTGAATATTTGGGGTAACTTTGACCAATTTGCTTAAATTCAGCAAAAGTTTGAGACTTCAAAATGATTTTAATTCTTATAAAAATTTCATTGCCCGAAAAATCAAAATCACATTTTGTGAGTGCAAAAAAGGTCAAATAATTCAATATGCGAAGCAATTTGAATCCTTCTCTTAGTCACAATTTGAAGTGTCTCTTTTTGAATGGTTAACCTTTTTGAATAGACTTGTAGTTTATTTGAGTCATGCTTTATTTGCATAACAATATTGGATGGAAAAGTTGAAGCCGCAAGAGCTCTTTTATTGTTAAGGTTTACGATTCAACGGGCTTGTTCAATTGTTAGAGTCTGCTCACCATAACTACACAGACATTTCTGATATAAATTTTCTGAATTATAGTTGTAATATTTTCCATTTATACACAACAAGATTTCCATTTTCCGAAGTGTTTAAAATAAAATCAAAATCTGTGAATAAGCAAAGATGTATCAATGAAACCCGTCCAAAAATTTGAAGTTTCAATAACTTTTAGATGAAATAAGATATAAAGAGATATTTTTGTGTGAAATGCTATTGCAATATATCAATCCTGATATTATACAATTAAAAAAAAGATATTAACTACAAACCTTTGTCTATGCACCTTTAACTCTTCTTTTTACTGTGAGTTTCTTCTAGGACATTTTCTAAATAGTATTTGTATTCACACTTTTTCAATAAACACATTAAGTCAGACATGTTTATTGTTTTTCTATCATAAAAACATACATTTATAGGCATCCGTTGAATTATAACTTGATGGACAGGATGGCCCACAACGAACGTAATAGTGGTCCTGGATCCGTGCTCCATCAACATTAAACTCAGTGCAGAACCCTGTAGAAGGAAAAAAAAAGAATTTTGACTTGTGTCACATTGGCTCTGCTGGTCTCGTAAAAAAAAAAAATTCTAATGAAATACATAGAGCTAACGAACAGTATTCAAGATAAAAAATCCATGAAAATACAAAGTAGGAGCAGAGCAAACCTCCAAAACATTAGATTTGTTTCATAAAATATATAGACGTTTAGCTTTTCATAACCGATTTTCTTTTTTCGAATCCATTTCAAATCGATATCTATTATACTTTTTTTCAAAATGAGATCTTGCAATATGACAGTGTTTTGATGGTAAAATGCACAAGGAATGTCATTTTTTGTACTATAACGTCACGTAAAAAGGCGGTTGAGATGAACATGGGATTATAATGCACCTATATATTGAAGGTCCTAAACACATGATTAAAGCAAATATTTTCTCGAATGTTCTATACATGTATAATGTCACGACTTATATTTTGCTATAGTATTTCACATGAAAATAAAATAGAAATCTTATTGATACTTCAAATTTCTGAACGGGTTTGATTGACACGTCCTAGGCTTGCACTTTCGAAATTAAAATTTTATCCATAACACGTATGTAAAATGGTAATTCGTTGTGTATTAATGAAAAACATTTAAAGTACAATGCAGAAAATTTAGAAGAGAAATGTTCGAAAGCAAAATTCACGCACAATATATTGTCAGTCCGTGCTTAGTGGTTTGCACAGACACAGGCACCTGACGTTATTCATTTTCTTTAAACGAAAAAATATACCCTTACCTAATAATTAACCAAGGTATATATCAAGCGTCATCTTGAATTTTCCAAGTAGGTCACATCCACTTGTATTTTGGTCTGAAACTCCATAAAATAAATTCCCTGTAACCATATATTCTTCCTATGGCCAAACGTTCAAGTTCTAAATCTACGGACAGTGCATTGTTAAATCAGAGGATCGAGTTTGACGAGGGGTTTTAATTTTTGCAAGTGTGATGCGCCCTTCTGGTTGCACTGTCCGTGCTTTTAGACCTCGAAAACCTGGCCATAAGTAGAATATTGTTGCAGGGAACTAATTTTACGGACTTACAGACGAAAATACATGTAACCGACTTAGAAAATTTAAGATGGCGCCCGATAGATACCTTGATTAATTATTAGGTAAGGATATATTTTTTTATTTCAAGAAAAATAAGTAACGTCATGTGCCTGTGTGTACAAACTTTAACAATTAACACAGCCGGTAAATGGTAAACATTAACAATATTTGCAAAAGTGCAAGTGTGTTCAGAAATATATTAAAACTACACATGTATTTCAGAAAATTCAGACTAGAAATATTCAAAAGCGAACTTTTTAACCAGCATCGTCAGCTCATGCGTCAGCGGCCGAGATTCGAACTTTGCAAAAGTGCAAGTGTGTTCAGAAATATATTAAAACTACACATGTATTTCAGAAAATTCAGACTAGAAATACTGTAGAAGTGGAAAACATTACGGTGTTTTTAATTTCACTATGTTCACGATTTAAGAATTTTCCGCGAAATTTAAGCCATCGTGATTATTATTTCAAGTCATTTCTGCCTAGAAACAGTCTTAGTACCTGAATATTTACAAACGATTCTCCGTGAAATTAAAACCACCGTGAAAGGTTACTTTCTTACAAACCGTGAAATTTTAGACACGTGAAATTAAAGACGTCTACAGTATTCAAAAGCGAACTTTTTAACCAGCATCGTCAGCACATGTGAACCTGTCGGTGTGTATAGCTAATAAAACAATGGGTGTGTGCCGTATTTATTTACCTGACAGGTATCTGCAGGTAGAACAATCAAATGGTCGGTAAAACTAATGGTTATGATTACCTTTACATATCAATAAATCTGATTTTTTTAGGTCACCTGGGTAAACTCAGGTGACCTATTGATATCCGTTTTCGTCCATCGTCGTGCGTCGTTCGTCGTGTGTTAACATTTGAACATTTTCAGCTTCTTCTCGGCAACCACTCAACCAATCTCACTAAATTTTCAACAAAGCATCTATGGGTAAAGGGGAACGAAAATTGTGAATTTCGTGGTCCCTGCCCCCTTGCCCCCTTGGGGCCTGAGGGGTGGGGCGAAAACCACTTAAATAAGTCCAATCTTTAAATATCTTCTTCTTTAATCCTGAACATCAAGCAGCAAACTGTTAGCATGAATGTAATGACCACTGAGTTTTCTTCCAAAATTGTGAATTTCATTGCCCCAGGGTCAGAGGATCTAGTGCTAGGGCGGGGCTCTATTGATTATATAGTAGAAATGCATTATTTCTTTAAAAATCTTCTTCTCTGCTCCTTGGTATAAAATAAAATAACAAAAGACATAATTATGATGAGGAAGAATGCCTTTTGCAATTTGTGAATTTTATGGCACAAGGGTCAGGGGTTCTAGCGTAAGGGTGGGACTTTTTTAATTATATAGTGAAAATGCAAAAGAACTACGAACTCTAACTCTTGATTCCCGCCTACATTTTCAACCATTTCATTCAATTTTAATGGCAATTTGGCCATTAAATCTTTGTTTTATACAGAGAACGGTTCTATGGTAATAGATTAACCATTTTAATTCTAGCGCTAGATAGTAAATTATCATTAATTCCAGCTCTTGAAAAAAGGGGGGTAGACGATATTTTCGAGTGAAATCGAACTTTCAAGAATCACCATATTTTGGAAAAGTCTTAAATATGATCAAATGTATTTCATATCTTTTCTTATGTTTTACGCAAATAAATAAAACATATATAAATTATTAAAATACAATTATTTAGTTGTAAATAGCTTTAAAATTGGTGAAAAATCAGCATTTTTTCGTTTTTTGTCTACAAATATATGTTCCCTCCCGTGAAAAACAAAAAGCTTTGGCATAAATTTGCAAAATGACAGTCCATATTACCTGTATTCCGTTTTCAATTGATTTCTATAATGAAAAACACAAGTTTTACCAAAATTATAGAGTTATCTCTGTTTTGTATCCCAAATAAGTAACGTTTTATCAAAATTCATATACATATCTATAAAAATTTTGAAAATCATTCGAATATGTTAACTTTTGAGAATTGACTTAGAGGTAGTCGGGAGAACACTACTATCGTTCGTGGTTCTTCGTTTGAAAATCTTCTTCTCTGCTGCTGGGTATTCAACGAATACACTAAGTATTTAGATATGATGAGCAAGAATGCCTCTTCCAAAATTGTGAATTTTATGGCCTTATTTAGGGTTAGGGTTCTGGTGTTAGGGTAGAGCTCTATTGATTATAAAATGAAAGTTCATTTATTCTTTGAAAATCATCTTATCTGCTCCTGAGTATTTATTAAATTAACTAAGAATATAGTCACGATGAGCAAGAATGCCTCTTCAAAATTGTGATTTTTTATGACCCTAGGGGCAGGGGTTCTTGTCTTAGGGTGGGGCTCTATTGTTTATATAGTGAAAATATATTATTTCTTTAAAAATATTCTTCTCTGTTCCTTGGTATTAAATAAATTCACTAAGTACATAGCCATGATTAGGAAGAATGCCTTTGTGAATTTTATGGCCCCAAGGTCAGGGATTCTGTTGTTAGGCCGGGGCTTTATTGGTTATATAGAGATAAATGCGGAAATTGTTTGAAAATCTTCTTCTCTTCTCCTGGGTATTAAGCAGATGAACTACCTACATAGCTATGATGAGCAAGGACCATTCTCCCTGATCTGTGAATTTCAACGCCCCTGGGTCAGGGGTACCATAGAGGGGGTGGGGGCTCTACTTATACACTGAAAATGAATTAATTGATTGAAAACTTCTCCTTTGTATTAATCAAATAATTTTGATAAGATTTTCCAAAGATGTTAACTGTGTGGACCAAGGGTCAGGGGTTCATGTATGGTAGCTGCACAAAACTGATTATTGCTGAATATTAATGATTAGTCGAAATACATTTTTTTGTTCCCCTACTCTTAATGTTACTTATCTTTTAATGAATCAGTATCAACCGTCTACTCTATTATAACGCATATTAACCTTTTGTCAAAATGCAACATATACCTCGTTGTCTGTTATTTCCCGTGGACATGCGTGTCTATATATAGGGTTACTGATAACGCACTTCCTTCATCCATATTCATGAAAAAACTGAATTCTTAATGGTCAGATATTGCTTAATTGTTTTGTAATAACAACATAATTCTTTAATATGAAAGAAAGCAGATTCAGTTCGGGGGGTTGGGGTGGGGGTTCCAGGCCGTACCCATAGCCGCAGCAGGTCTCCAAGATGAAAAGCCTCTAGTCGATAGAGCAATATTAGTTAAGGAAGTCGGCAAATTAGATCTGTAACTTCGAGAAAAACGTTGGCTCTAAAGGCTGAAAATATTTATACACTAAACTTTGAATTTTTACTTGGTTATGTCCTTGCATTAGGAAAATTAATTGGAATAACATCAATATTGCAAGTAAATGTACTACATTTACATGACTGTCGCATCACGTGACAAGTATGAATATAGAATCTAATCGTCCTCAATATGTAGTTTTTAATCATAATTACAATTATCCAATATGAATAATGTACTTAAATAATCAATTATGAATACATTTATAATTACATTATATTGTCAATATTTCCATTGTGCACCTTAACTGTCCTGCGAATTTACGCGCTTTAATTTGCAAGATTTATTCAATGATAAATATTATTCAAACTATTTTTCGTAAAAAGATTTTATTTATCGCAGGTTTACAGCTAATAAAATATGATAAAGGTTAAAGTAATTAACCAATGATTCAAGACTGCAAAAATGCAAAAAAGGTCAACTTGAATGTGCGGTAGTTTAGTAGGATACACATTAACCCCTATTTTCTCTGCGATTGTGAGGCATACTGTATGAGTACTTATCCAAAATGTACTTCTAGAAAAATCCTTGATTTAACAAATTTCACAATTGACATACAGGGTGTTTCATTATGTATGTTACATTTTGAGTCTCCAATTTGGCAAGCACAACAAAGAGATTCAGATAAGTCCTTTTATCAAATTGATGCATGTATCCATAAGATTCATTATGTTTAATTACCAACAAAAATATTTAACGCTGAATAAAATCTCAAACATTTATGAAAATTAGCGAAATTTCTAAGTAGTGTCATTTTTTCCTACGTTGAATTTCACAACGTAAAAATCTCACATTACATGTTCTAAATGATCTCCATTACTTCAACAACAAATGGAAGTTGCTTCTTGAAATTTGTATATAACCTTTTCACATATTTTTGCTTAGACACTCCTCATTTGAAGGTCTATGTTCTTTTTAAGCTCATTCGGTATCCGTGGGCTATGATTGTAGACCCTATTCTTTAAAAATTGAAATTGTCGAATGCAAAGGTCAAACTCTTTCATTGCATTATTGCAAATAAGTACGCTGATAACTTCAAATCATATTTAAAAGTTCAATGTATGCTGTAAATGCTGATATTGCCAGCATCAATTATTGAAAATATCTATCAGACACTTTTCTCAGAAGTTTGCTACACTAAGAGTCTCCATTTCACCAAACAAATCTCCGCTTCTTTTAAAGTTTTTAGGCTTACTGGAATAGCGTGTCATTTATCACATTTTGTCTGTCCCTGTCCTTTAACCTTGTTTATGTAATACTAGCCTTCTGATAAGCAACCAAGATTGCTTCTATTCTGTTGGAAAATTTATTTCATCAACTTCTGAATGCATATTAGCAATATGAATTGAAAACAAGAGCAGCTTTATAATTTGGCGCTGAGTTGATAAGTTACGTCCATCTCGAAAAATATTCAAATTATGATTTCCGTGTTTATCGCACAATTAATCATTGTAAGATCATAATTTTCTTGACTTGTTCACATGGAACAAAAATGCAGGATTCGATGTTTAAAATTATATGAAAATTATAATTTGTAAAAGACGTATGAAAGCTGATAAAAGTAATAAGATTTAAAAATGTAACATATATTATGAAACGCTCTGTACCTTAAAGATGAATATAATTGTTTGATAATAATACTGGAAGATACATTCGAAAATTTATTATGCGTTTCTTTTTCCTTTTCAGTTTCATTACTATATGATATCGGGTTCCCACAAAACAACGCTTGTCTACGGAATTTTGTGACAACTCTCGCATTTATCAAATTCTATATTTGCTCTTTCCAAAGTGAAAATAATATTATATGCTTGTAATACTAATAACTCATAACCAGAATCAGATGCATCATTTCTTTATCAAAGAGCAAGCCTAAAATTGATGTACAATGTACATGTATCTGTTCAAAACTGAGGAAAATTTTTTAAGAGTTTTTACGCAATGACTTAAACGAATACGTCCTTAGAGTATAATAGTATAATTAACTCTGATGACATAAAATAACACACAAAATTTACCATTGATACTTCTTTCAGGTGCACATACTTCCACAATTGCAGATCTGTCACCATTAACCACACAATGATATTTGAACTTTTGATGGTGAGAACAATTTTGAGTTTTTGCGTACTGTTGGCAGTTTTTTCTATTTTCTGAGTCTTTCTTTTCTGTTTCATTGGAGGGACACGACTTGACAATCATCATACTCTGAAGAGCTGTTGCACAATATCTTTTATCTGTGTCAATCTATAAGTTTAAAATATGTAATAATTTAAGATGAGTTAAACTTAATAACTTAGAAAATAAACAAGTGCCACATATTTGATATATTATTTACCAACATATCCATTTGATACCAATTGATATTAAATTAATGTCTTTATCTTTGAAAAAACGCTTTCAAATGATAATTTCGTGCGTTTTTGTGTAGGCCATAAATGCATTAACTTTATCATCATGTAGTCTCGTTTTAAGTACACATTTCAACATTCTTTGTTCTATTTAAAACAAGTAAACTATTCTTGTCTTCGAAAAAAAAATCTTTCACTTTGTCAAATGGTGACTGTTACGTACATCGTAACGTTTTATCCACTGTGATATTTTCTCCGCCGTCAAGAAATGTCCACCTTTTTAAGGTCTTCCGTCTTCACGGAAGACCTTATAGTTATTCTACTGTTTCTTATTATTATTAAGGTCTTCCGTCTCCACGGAAGACCTTATAGTGATTCTATTGTTTCTTATTATTAAGGTCTTCCGTCTTCACGGAAGACCTTATAGTGATTCTATTGTTTCTTATTATTATTATTATTAGGGTCTTCCGTCTCCAACGGAAGACCCTTCTATTATTCTATTGTTTCTTTTTCACTTTTATTATTTTTTTTTCTTTACAATTTTTGTGCAGAAGATTTCTCGGAGATGACTAGACCGATTTACTTGAAATTTTCGGAGAAAGTGTATCTTTATCTAAACCTTATACATTTTTTTCATTTTTTTGAAATTAACTTCCGGTCGGAAGTTATCGCCCTTTGATCGAAATTTTGAAGACCTCCTTGTCTGTGATGGAACTCAAAAACGGCTAAAGCTAGAGCGCTGAAATTTTCAGTGATGATAGAGGACATATTGCCATGTTGCAACATGGTCAGGATATTTTCCGGAAGTGCCTAGTATGGAAGCTCGGTAGGGGTCAAAATTTAGGACACGAATCTTGACTGATTTTTAAGACCTTTTGCATCATATCTTTTAAAGTATCATTATTTTGTTAAGACATTATGAAGAGAATTTGTGCAGAATGATAAGATCTTTAATATCCCTTCAAAAAAAAAATGCTGACTCATCAAATTAAGGGCCAAAAGGGGCCCAAAGTCTTTTTTCGATAACTCTTAAACAGTCAATATTTTGATAGACATAATAGAAGCAAAAATGTTAATCTCAACAATCTACAACTGTATATTATAATTTTAACGTCGTATGTGACATAATTAGGGGCCACAAGGGGCCAGAATGCTAAATCTTTGATACTTCATATCTCAAAAGTGGGAAATATTTTGATAAGTAATATTGAACAAAAGATGTTCAAAATAATGTTCTAAACAATATGCATTCATTAATTTTTCGCTAAACGTCCCCATTAAGGAGTTGAAGGGTTGGCCCCTAAATATTTCTTTTGCCAATAACTCGAAAACGAAAGAGAATCTCTGAATAGTTGTTGAACAAAAAGTGTTCAAAATCATAAGAGCTTTAAGATGAGATCAAAAAAAAGGGGCTGGGCACTCAAATTAGGGGCTGAGAAGGGCCAAAAGTCTTAAATCGATAACTCTTTAGCAGTTAATATTTTGTTATACATTACTGAAGCAAAAATGCTTATCCCCACAATTTAAAACTATATATTGTAATTTTAATGTCGTATGTTACGTAATTAGGGGCCACAAGGGGCAAAAATGCTAAATCTTTGATGCTTTATATCTCAAAAGTGGGAAATATTTTGATAAGTAATATTGAACAAAAGATGTTCAAAATAATGTTCTAAACAATATGCAGTCTTTAATTTTTCGCTATACGTCCCTATTAAGGAGTTGAAGGGTTGGCCCCTAAATATTTCTTTTGCCAATAACTCGAAAACGAAAGAGAATCTCTGAATAGTTGTTGAACAAAAAGTGTTCAAATTCCTAAGAGCTTTAAGATGAGATCAAGAATAAGGGGCTGGGCACTCAAATTAGGGGCTGAGAAGGGCCAAAAGTCTTTAATCGATAACTCTTTAGCACTTAATATTTTGTTATACATTACTGAATCAAAAATGTTGATCCCCACAATTTAAAACTATATATTGTAATTTTAATGTCGTATTTTACATAAATAGGGGCCATGAGGGGCCAGAATGCTATATCTTTGATGCTTTATATCTCAAAAGTGGGAAATATTTTGAAAAGTAATATTGAACAAAAGATGTTCAAAATAATGTTCTAAACAATATGTAATCTTTAATTTTTCGCTAAACGTCCCCATTAGGGAGTTGAAGGGTTGGCCCTTAAATATATCTTTTTCCAATAACTCGAAAACGAAAGAGAATCTCTGAATAGTTGTTGAACAAAAAGTGTTCAAAATCATAAGAGCTTTAAGAAGAGATCAAGAAAGAGGGGCTGGGCACTCAAATTAGGGGCTGAGAAGGGCCAAAAGTCTTAAATCGATAATTCTTTAGCATTTAATATTTTGTTATACATTACTGAAGCAAAAATGTTTATCCCCACAATTTAAAACTATATATTGTAATTTTAATGTCGTATTTTACATAAATAGGGGCCACAAGGGGCAAAAATGCTAAATCTTTGATGCGCTTTATATCTTAAAAGTGGGAAATATTTTGAAAAGTAATATTGAACAAAAGATGCTCAAAATCATGTTCTGAACAATATGCAACCTTTAATTTTTCGCTATTCGTCCCCATTAAGGAGTTGAAGGGTTGGCCCCTAAATATTTCTTTTGCAAACAACTCGAAAACGAAAAAGCATCACGTAAAAGTAGTTAAACAAATAGTGTTTAAAACCCTGAGAGTTTTAAGATGATATGAAGAAAAAGGGCAGATTCCTAATATTAAGGGTCGTGAGGAGCCAAAAGTCGAATTTTTAAGTCTTAATGTTCAATGTCTGTTTACAGATTATGGAGGCAAAATCGTTCTTCTTCACAATCTTTATCATTATTTTAGAATGAAAAACTGAATCAAAATCATATCTCATCTTATCAAGAATCGGACGGAAGACCCACTCGTTGCTCGCAACGAGATCGTATCTAGTTATTATTCTTTTTTTTTCTTTACAATTTTTGTGCAGCAGATTTCTCGGAGATGGCTCAACCGATTTTCTTGAAATTTTCGGAGAAGATGTATTTTCAATTAAACCTTATACGTTTTTTTCATTTTTTTGAAATTCACTTCCGGTCGGGAGTTATCGCCCTTTGACCGAAATTTTGATGACCTCCTTGTCTGTGATGGAACTCATAAACGGCTCAAGATAGAAAGCTGAAATTTTTAGGGATGATAGAGGACATGTTGCCATGTTGCAACATGGTCAGGAAATTTTCCGGAAGTGCCTAGTATGGAAGCTCGGTAGGGGTCAAAA
>PRKT01000071.1:1704914-1724867 GCA_003671525.1 Saccostrea glomerata
GGAATTTGTCCTGTCATACTGACAACTGCATTTATCTCATCAGTTGCAAAGTTTGCTCCAAACAGTATGTTGGTGAAACAGGAGATCTCCGTAGGAGAGTCAATAACCACCGTTCGACCATTAGGACCAAAAAACTCAATAAACGCGTTGGGGAACATTTCAACCTTGAGGGTCACAAATGGGAGGACATGACAGTAGTGGTGATTGACCATAACCCAAGATGGACAGATGCTCAGAGGAAAAGCAAAGAAAAGTTCTGGATGCACAGATTGAAGTCATTCCGCCCAAATGGTATTAACAAATTGAATGACTTCACCAGAATGAACGTAAATTAGACCCAATTCCTGATCATACTAAACAAAATTATTCTCTCAATATAGTGTAAACTCTACAGTTAATTTGTGCCACCATCTCTTGAACTCGAACAACCACATAACTATGTATTGCTTACGCCTTTTCAAATAATTTTTTCCCGATAATAAGTCCTTAAATATTTCAAAATTTATAATTGATCACAATTCATATGTTTAAATATCCCTACTATATGATTTTTCTTTCATTATTCTTTATTAAGTAAAGTTACGTCATTTTGAGAGAATGAAACAATGTACGATTTGCGGATTGTCTTAATTAATTAGCATAATTAATTCTTTCAATTATGTAAATCGCACTTCACCCGAGTATACCCGATAGACCGGACGCATTTCATAGCGGTCAGGATTTCTTTCTTTATTAGTGTTCTTAAAAATTTCCAATTCAACATGTAATTAAGTATGTAAATATCTAGTGTTTAGTAGTTTAGTAGTAGTGCTAGTTGTTTTTGTTTCTCTTTTTCCTTTGTTCTAATGACTTTTTAACTTTTTTCTTTGTCCTGAGGAAGAGACAGGGCGTTCCGAAAATTTGACAATTTTTATTGTTCGTAACATTGGTCATTTTTAGTGCTTTATATAAATTTCCATCCGTGACCTTGTATTTACTTGGTAGATCTAACATAAGCGCTTTCAGTTCTTCTTCATGATGTTTTACAAAACTCATGGTACATCTATTGTGACGTCATAATAACTTAACGTTAACAAGTCTTTGATTGACGTCATTTTTTTTCCCGTACGTTCACAGAACAATGCATTAACAAAGCATACAATAACAAAGCAATAAATGTGACTCAGTAACATAATTTACATGTAAAGAAACAATTCTTTTACATTAAACTATTTAATTTAGGTTTGAAAATCCTTATAAAATGTCTTTCTTTATCACGTCTTTCGATTGTGTTAGAGTTGTGCAGTTTATAAAATGGAAAGACAGTAAAAGTTCTATTTCCGCACACGTCTAAGTGTTCATGACTTTGAGTTTGCGATATTGCAGTACGTTTATTTGTTGTTTGTGTACTCTGATCCTTTCCCGTAATGTACTTCCCGTCTCGCCGATATATAGTTCCCCGTAACCGGAACATGTTATAACGTATATAACATTACTAGTTATATTTATATAAAATCCAAATTCAAATGATAAACTCAAACTTTTATCTAAAGCGCGTTCGCCCCATGCGGGCTCATCGGAAGATTTTGAAATTGTAAACAAGTTACATTATGACGTCATTCTCGTGACGTTATGTAGGCAACCTTAAACATAATGACTGTGACGTATTAATAATCACAGTTAAATCAGGCGCACAGATAGAGTTTAACAGTTCATCTGATCAAAGTTTAGCGCCTATTATAAATGTACAATAATGGAGACATTTTATGTAAAATGTACATAATATAATAATTTGATATAAATTTTTAAATATTTATATCAAATTATTCTATAAAAGTTTATCATAAAGATAAATGTTTGAGTTAATCATTTGAATTTGGATTTTATTTTATCCCTATACCAAGGAAAATTTTTTTTTGAATACTTAGCGTTTTATGACGTCACAATATGAATGTTGATTTTGTGTAACTTAGCATTGTATTGCTAAACTCATGAAGATTAGAAATGAAACCGGTTGAGTTTCGGTGTTGTGATTTTTTTATTATAACAATACGTGTGTGGATTTATGCTATACGATTTTTGGGTTATATATATATATATATATATATATATATATATATATATATATATATATATATATATATATATATATATATATATATATATATATATATATATATATATATATATATATATATATATATATACATTTGCAAATGTTTTCCTTTATATAACACTACTAAAGGCAAGCGTTTTTATAACTGTGTAAATACAGGTATGGGGTCAAGAGGTAATAGATGTGCGTTTGGATAAACGTTCAACGTAATTTCTCTGTGAAGTCATAAACGGTCGACGCGCGTTTAGTGGCTTACATACATGCCGTTGGGTTTGAAAATTTAAGGCATTTCACACGTTAAAAGTAACAATCAGGCAAATATAAAGTCTGAATAAGTCACAAATGTAAATATAAGTAATAAGGTATAATTTTTTAGGTTTTATTGAGATGTAAAACGGGTTGGCACGTGATCAAATCTTCCATAAAACCCTTCGGGCTTTATGGGGTTTGATCACGTGACCAACCCGTTTTACATCTCAATAATTTAATTTTGCTTGTATTCTTGCCTCTCATTGGTTGATTTCCAAAAAGGAACGCATAACATTTTGTATAATCTGGTTTGGTATGGGGACACACCCCCTTGACAACCAGCATAATCATCTGTATCCATCAATCTCCTCATTTCCAGTCCTTGGGATTCATGGAAAATTCCAGATTTAATGAATGTACCTTTAATTTCAAACAGTTGCTCGATCTTACCTCATGTTAACAAGCATCATGGCTGCTAGATCTATGTATCAGTTTTACCTCCCCTCGCTTCCCATCACTTCCGTTACTACGGTTGTATTATTGCGCGGTAAATTTGAACTCATAAAAACAACACAATTTTACATCCCTAGTTGTTTTATTATTTAAAAATTAAATTATAAGGAATGACTCTAATTCTTCGCCAAATTATCGAGTATAATAATATTGTTTGGGTCAGTTTACGCTTTTTTATAATCCGCTTCGCGGATTATAAATCGTAAACTGACCCACACCATATCATACTCGATAATTTGGCCAAGAATTAGAGTCATTCCTTAAATAAAACTCAAAAAATGATACATTATTTCTTATATATATATATATATATATATATATATATATATATATATATATATATATATATATATATATATATATATATATATATATATATATATATATATATATATATATATATATATATATATATATATATAGCGACAGAACGACTTTGGCTGAATATTTTTGAGTGATAGTGTTGATAATTTCTTACATCTCGGTTACACATTTTTTTACATCATCGGTGAGGTGATGATGAAAAACGACAACATCTGATGCTGCGTCCTCATATTTTTACAAGGGCTGGTTTATCTTGCATCCAGAAGCTGGCAAGGAATATGGAGCATCAGTCTCCAACAAAAATCGCTCAACTGGGATCCTGGCCACCAGATTTGGATCCTGAGCTGACCTCATCCTGACGCCAAATCACACTGCAGGCAATTCCATCTCCCACTGGCGTATATCCTCCACAGAACCTATAAGGCAGTGCCGATGAAAAGCATGGTGTGTTATGTCCATCCTGCGGATCATGGCCAAGGTGCGTTTGGCTGCCTCACCGGATCCATCATCTCTACAGTGCAGAATGACCGGCTTATCGCCATCTCTTGCCAAATTAAGGGCATCTGCGAAAAAGTACTGCTGAGTCTGCAACAAACGCTATCTACATGCCTCTGGCCTCACACATGGGTTGCATCTGCAATTGGTGGTGAGATCGAAGCCAACATCCCCAATAGCTACGCAACGCTGATGTGTTACCAAGTCCATGAGCCTGTCAAGGTACTTCTCCGCCAGGTCAGCAAAATGTGGATGGATACCAAAGGACACCGATATCCTTTAGCATTAAATATATATATATACCTGCCAAGATTCCCAATGACGGGGAAAGACATAGTTAGCTAAAGTATGTAGCACATGAACCTTTCCTCCGAACTGCTGCTCTAGTTCCAACCAGCTTTGGAAGTTGATCCTGCGCAGGATTTGGTTGAGGTTGAAATGATTGTCGACAATTCTGACCATGACGGGGATTCCTGTTAAAGTAAAGGGTCTATCAATGGCCATCCATTCGCCAAAAAGCGCTGTTGAGTGTTGATGCTGCCTTAACACTTCCTGCTGTACCATGCGCAAGCCCTTTAGTAGGGTACCAACAGCCTGCCAATGCAGGAAACATGCTACACGGTTCAATGGTTTCAGCTTAAACTGTGCGACTTGATGTAATGGGTGGAGTAAAAAGTCGTCAACTGGCTCTCCTGTGTATTAAATTCTCCCACTACAATGTCATGAAGGTTTGACGATACAAACTTGCGCAATCATTCCAAAATGTCCAATCCGAACCACTCTCTTAACAAGTGAAGGGACCCAATAAAGAACTGGCACCACTCATGGATGTTCTCGTCATTTAACACTCTCTGTTGACCTTTGTAGGCAAGGGTGTGCTTGACCCCTCTAATTGGCGGCATGCCAAGCAAGCAAGTGCTCCAACTTAAATTCATGGCAAATGAGTGCGCAATAAATGTCGTTTTATATGTCCACAAAGGTTCTCCATCATTTCATATATAACTGTGTCGCAAGAATTGCACTAAGTATAAATATTCTCGGTCATTTTGCGACTGATTAGGGAAGGAATCCATAATTTAATTGCAAAACACATGTGCACCTATGGATCAATATTCAAATACAAATAGCATTAATTATTTGGCAAAATGTTTGGTGAATTTAAGAATAATAATTCAAAAAAATTATATCGATTTGAAATAGTGTAGAACAAAAACTATATTTTTTCCACAATATATACAATGAAAAAGATTCCCTCCCTTTCCCAAACACATATAAGAACAAAATAAATATATATTTTCTTATAGAATCTGAAAAAAAGTAAGAGCCACATCAGGGTTTGAGTATTTAACCCTAATGTAATAAAAGATAGATTGTTTTTCAAAGGGAAAATATACTTATGCTGTGTTCATTAAAGATCGACGGAGGAAATTCTGTTAGGTCACATTAGACACATACGATGTTTTAACTCTCAGTGCAAGTGTAGTGTTTAACATGGTTAACTGTAGAACTATTTAAGCATGAACTAACTGATATTAAAATATTTCTATGTAATTATCGGTAAGTGTGAAAAAACGGCTTCATGGGGCCAGCGAGGTCTAGAAGATAATTGATTGTGCAAGCCAAACAATGGGCCCTAATTAGAGGAAATTAACAGTTTAGCATTCGAAACTGAAAACTGTACATACAATGAAGGGCATTAAAGTGGTAAAACTTTCCGTTTGGATGGAACGTTTTGAGCTATCTTAAGACACGCCCATTTCTTTGGAAAGGAAAAATCGGTCAAATGATTCAATCGAATACCCGAAGAACATAGTAGCCAGTCAAACTGACGGTCTGTATAAACACCGAGTTAGCACGTGTTTGACCGATACATGTGTTATGCTAACTCCAATAAACATGATAAAATCATAATTATGTACAAATTCGTTGCAATGCGTGTTTTACAGAATCGGGGACTCTCTATATAGTTTTTAAAAATCTTCAATTTAGTGTAACTCATGTTATCTGTCGCGGAAATTGGGGTGCCCTAAAACATTACGAGGAATGTTTCTTTCACGTTTCTAAAGAAATTTGCGCGTCGTTATGTTATAATTGACGGTCAAAGCATGACTCAGAACGTTTCATCCACATGAAAAATTTTACCACTTCAATGCGCTTCATTGTAATTTGAGGTTAAGACGTTTATTTCATTTTTTAAAAAAAAAAAACATGATTTATCATACTAAAAACGATGATCTTACTGTGGCGCTAATATCTTGATTGTGGCGGAACTATGGCGCTGATTGTTTAATTGTGGCGCTAAGGAATTTAACTGTGGCGGGGCCGCCACGTTAAACGGCCCATGGAGAACCCTGATTCATTGAGCTTTGTACCACAGAGAGGGCAGCTGTACTTCCCGGCTCGTGGACCAGTACTACCAGAGCATAAAGCCCAAAGCACTACTTAAGCTCAATTTGAGCTGGAAAGATGTATGTCACCAGCGTCTATCATTTTGTCCAGTTGTGCCCATTCTTAATCCTGGAAACTAATTGCCAGTACACTGTACCTTCTTTATGTTGATGATCCCGTGGTTGGCCTCCAGAAAGAAAGTCTAGTCCAAGGATCATGTCATCGTCCATTGTTACGGCGCTGCAGTCCCAGGTCACATTAAGATCACCAATATTAAGGGGAAAATTCTTAAACAATCTACCATGCAATATTTCGGCGCCTAGCCCCTTAGGTTTTATGCACAGATGTAGTTATCTGGCTGTCTTGCATTATTTTATTATTGACAAGAGTTATCATATCAGTTGTGTCAAATATTATATTTAAAGGCTTTTCTCCTTTGGTGACAATGCTAGTTTGATGTTTTTTTTCCTAAAGTCCTCCTAAAAGTAACAACGTTATCTTCTAGGCCACTTTCCATCGGTGATCAAATGTGGACCGACTGGCTTGACCCTTTTCTGTTAAAATCACCCTTCATTGGTTTTTTCACATCATCTGTTGCATTGTTGTCTCTTTTGTTTGGAGAAGGAAAGTGCTGGCCACTGGCTGGTGATCGACTTGGAGTACGAGATCTCTCTAGGAAGCGCCCTTTCGACAGTTGTGAAGTACTCTGATTTCTGCCAAAGGATTGCTGAACTGTTGTGGTTAATTTTTCAACTAAAGTTTTAAGGTGTAAGATTTGCTTATCCAGGGAATGCATTTGGTTATTGTCCATCTTATAGAGTTTGGTTTCAGCCTTACGAACAAATGGTTCACCTGTCGGGGATCCCTCCCTGCTCGAGTGTGAAATTTGTCGTTGAGAATAGGAGGCTACTCTGGTGCCTCCTCTGGTCCCGTATAAAGCACGATGGTTCCAATTATATAGCTGTTTTCACATATTTTACTGCTTTCTGCAGTGTTGTTGGTTCTCTATCCATTGCTTTCCTAGCAGTTCTTTATCTCGAAAAAAAACACATAGTTAGGCTTCTATTGCTATTTCCTCAATCATATTGCGTTCACAGCTCTCATAACAATCTAAAGCTAGGAAATAGACACGTTAAAAAAAATCATCAACATTTTCATTTTCCAGTTGTCTAGTAAAAGGGAAGCTGGTGGCGAGCCAGCTTAATAGGTACTTCTTTTATGCTGAATCTCTGATTTAACTGCCGTTTCAGCTCTTAATAGTCACCATTCTTGTTCACTTTCCGGGCATATTCCAGAGCAACATCCCCATAAAAAATCTTGAAGCCTTCTTATTGCATGACCATCCATGATGAGCTGCAACCCTTTCAAATTGGTAAATAAAGGGTTCCCAATTTATGTTTTCAGTGCCTTTAAATACGGACATCTTTTAAAGTTGGGGGCTCTTGCTTCTGGATCTGCTCCTTGATGTACGCGACCATTTTGACATTGTATCGTCTTAGAAGGAACACGGCGATGGCGATCTATTTCTTTTACTCTTTTTGGTCTTCCTACCCCTGCTTGGTTCCTCAGGAGTCAGAGACCCCATCACATTGGGTTTATCCTGGGAATATGATACTAAGCAGATGTTGATACTCAGCTATGTTAAGGAAGGTCAGAGTTCACCTATTGAAAGTTTAAATGTGATCTGACCTCATTGAAATTTAACAAGCCACAAAAATTAATTAACAACATGATTATGCGTAAAGAACAGCTTGAAATTATTTATTTTATCGAATATTTATAAAATCACGTAAAATACAATACTTGATAGCAATGCAGCTGCATAATAGAAGAAAGCCTTTCGTATATATATGACGTCATCAGCTTTGGCATGACGCAGCACAGGTGATCCAGAGGACTACATTCACTGGTTTAATAATTACAAGAATGCTTAAATGAATATGATGCCATCGCTACTTTTTAAACCTTATCATTAAAACCAAAAGAAAATAATTTATCAAATACAATGTATATAGAATATGAATTAATCTAGTAGCATTTAAGCTACACGGGGATAAGGAATGTAGAGAATATCGTTAAAACGATTTACATCAAAGGTGCAAGGGCATAGACTATTTTGTTTGAGCTAAAATTTGTAATATTTATTGCTTATATAGTGTATATTTTGAAAAGTGCTGGGAACTGATCCTGGTCTGCAGAACATTATTTTTATTTATACCAGAATTTAAGCGAAGTGGAAATTTTTAGCTATCATAAGCATTTTCGGCGAAATTTTAAGTATTTCGATACAACACTGACTAGCTCCCAGCACTTTTTAAGTAGATGATGTAAACCTCTTTTAATGTGTATCAATTTTATTCTTGAAAAACAAGCGTATGACCTTGCACTATCTCCATTTCCTAAATTCAGCTTAACAATTCTCTTCTTATACAGGTCACGGGACAAAAGGCTAATACGTGCGATATAACTTGTAATAACTAAGGGCCGGTCCTATCCATAATTCATAGCTATATTACATTTCTACAAGCTTTTACAATTTTTTTTTTCAAAGTAATACATATCAAAAGGGTGCAAAGGTAACATTTTCCATATCAGTCCTTAACATAGCTGAGTATGTATTTTTCTTCTTCTCACCATTTCCTTTCTTCTTGGATTGGAAGTTAAGATCCTGTTCAAACTTAGAGCTCAGCTGAATCTGTGTTAGATCTTGAAAATCAGCACTTTCTATCTTTTTATTCAAGGGTGTGCTTGGGTTTTGTTTTGGCCCCTTTAAAAGGATCTTTAATGAATCCCGAAGGAGGAATGACGGATGTCACTCTGTCTATAATAAGCTTCTGTTCCTTCCCTGTTTCTGACGGCTTGGCTGGGATTTGAACAGTGTCAGCTGTAGGAGTAAGTGACTTGCCGATACTTTTCTCTACATCAAACTGATTGGTCAGTACAGATGGCGTGTTGTACAACTGGCCCATGGAATAAACATCAGACTTCAGGAAAACTTGCGACCGTAATTAGCTGACTTCATCACTAAGTATTTGAATACTTTTGTTCATCTCCAGTAAGGTGAAATACTCTTGCATAGCACTTGTATATCCTCTGTTTTTCGTACCGGCTGGTTTGCTGAAGTCTCTGGATGGTGACACCACCTGCCTCACTACATGCTGTCCATAGAGAGAGTGCAATCTGGATCACATCAGCCACATCATTAAGGTATTCAATTTCTAATAGAAACAAATTCAATGAAATTGAATACATAACTGATGTGTAAACATTGTTTACTCGGTTTTTTTAGGCATACTTCCCATTTATTACTATTAGTATGCATAGTGGGATGTGTCCTAATTTATGACCTTGAATATTGGTAAGAGTTATCTCCCCTTTCTTTAATTAATAAAAAAACATTTTAAAAAATTGTAGCCGGCAAAAAAATTGTTTTCAATTGTCATTATATTTTTTAATGTTTCGATGTATCCTTCCAGCGCAGGATTTATTGATATTCAAAGTATATGATTTTTTTATTTTGAAAAATAGCTATTCCTCATAGACTTCAATGCAATCTTTGTTAATTACATGTAACTACTGCTTAACTAATGAAATTTTTTAAACTTTCTCGCGGTAAATCTATTTCCAGTATATAATTCTTTAATATAATATCAGAGTATTATATACTTGAATACGAGTATGTACCTATATTTAATTTATTTTTTTATTTTAAAGCTAAATGACATAATAAAAGAGGTGATCAAAAAGCTAGAGAAATGATAAAGGGTTTCGGTGTGAAAAAGTAGTCATTTCCGATTTTAATGCGGATATGCAGCCATTCTGTCCATGGGCGGAGCACGTGATATAGGCGGTCACGTGACATACTCTTTAGCATTCTGTCACAGAGGTTTATAATTCTTTCCGACTCTTGTCTTTCTCACCATGCAAGTTATTTTTCATACCCCCACTTGAAAAGCGGGAGGGTATATAGTAATCATTAATTCCGTCCGTCCGTCCGTCCGTCTAGCTGTACGTCCGTCCGTCCATCTGTTATGCTTTGGGGTACCCATCTCTTATCCGCAACTCATCTCATATCACTGAATGAAATTTAATGAAACTTTCAAAGAATCTTTATTACATATTGCCATTGTGCACCTCCTATTTCACTTTTTGATCCGACACATATTTTGGGTTTCACGGCCAGAGCAAAACTTGGACTTTGCCGTTATAACTATATGGAAGCGGGGGGTATCATTTAGTGAGCTCATCGCTCATAATTCCTCTAGTTTTTACAACAAAAACAGCCCATTTGTCAGAAATAGCCCCATCGGCAATAGCATGGGTGGTTAATGATATCCTTTTGCAAAATGAGCATGCTGTCGACGAACATCAAAACCCAAGTCCCCTGTCTTTTAAGAGTTGTTTATTTCATGTGGATAAAGTATGCGTGCCTTCATGTTATTATATCTTATATATTTTTAAAGTCTAAAGTAAACGATATCTTTGGGATTGGATAACATTGTAAAGATATTCATCTATTTTTCTACCTGTAAGTTAGCGATCTTTCATATCAAAATGCTAAGAAAAGGACACACTCTTTGCCAGTTTGCTTTCACTGGGCGACAGATCAAACATCAGTTTTAAACATTTTCCTTCCTCCTTTTAAATAAAGAATCCAATTAATGACAAAACTTATGGCAAGTATTTTTTTTTTTATAAACCTTGTACAAATCATTATAAACTTCTGCAAAGGAACTTCCAAGATATATGTTTAATTTTACAGCCGTTCGTTTTTTGAATACGACTGAGTCAACCATTTTTTGGCACAAGTGATCTACCTTATTATGACGTTATAAAGACGGGTCAAAACATTCCATTATATATGACATTTATAGAGCATTAGTATGACTCTATGTGTGCCTAATTTCATTCTTATCTGACATGTTCTTTTTTAAATATAGAAATAGTCCATGAAATTTTTTATCACCCCTCGTACATTTCTTAAGTTAGAAAAACTTGTAGGCACCTTTCATTTACTAGATCTTGATTAAGTGAATAAATACAAGGCTTTCTCTTGTGATGAAGTAACACAAATTCTTGTGATAATGTGACTGGTATGCAACTATTTTGAGGGAAGGCAAAAATATATAGCTGCAATAATGAATGCAATTAGTATCAAATTTTGATATGAAGAAGCATGGAGAGACAGATAACAGGTAAAATGTCTTCAGAATTGTCAAAAATATATCTTTATAATTAAAGTAATTAAAAAAAAATCCTAAGTCATTAACAAAAAAAAAATCCTCCAACTTTCATTGCATTTGAACATTATTTTATGAATTAAAAAAAACCCAAATAAATTTATTTTCTCGAATCAGAATTAAGCAGTTTGGGTATTTTACAAAATTCGAGTGTATAAGACGTCATTTGAGCTTATAAACACATTTCAATTTTAACCGACTAAATTGTCCGAATTTAACTTATAATATAAGTTTTTTTTTCATTTTACATAGTTGTACTACGCTCAGTAAGATATTCACAAAAACTTTCTCCTATGTAAACGACATTAAGAAATAATTTGAAAAAGAAATGAATATTCGCCATTTTGAATCGCCATTTTGACTTTTAACTTACACCTGCATCATCATTCAGTTGTAGAATAATGATATGTATAGAAAAAAGTACAAATCTGCAGTGTATGGACATTTTCAAATGTAAAATCCTGAACAAAGAAGAATAAAGAAACAATAGACAAAAAAAATCAGAGAAAATTCGAATTAAGGTAAAAAAAACTACTAAATTTTCTGAGTTAAACTAATAATGTAAGAATTCTATTATATATTTTATAGTTTAGTTACACTCAGTGAGATATTCACTCATAATTTCTCTATTTTGAACGACATTAAGAGAAAATTTGAAAAAAATTGGATGTCTTTCATTTTGAATTGCCATTTTGACCTATTTAACGCCATTTTCATAAAGGCCAGCATATTTTTTCGGATTCAGCATACCCGAATTAGGTTAAGAAACTATGCTGGACCAAATAATGATTATTTGCCATTAGAAGTTACTTCTAGCCTTCTTTTTAAAAATCAGGACCAGACTATTATTATACAAGGTTTTCGCACTTAAGGGGACATGTTGTTGACAGTGAATAAAAATTCATCTTATTAGAAGTAAGTTGAATGTAAAAATTATTTTTTGCCTGCAGTCACCCCTACTTTTTTAAAAATATTTGTACAATTATTGTGATGCAGTGGAATTGTAGCCCTCTCCAGAAAACATCAGATAAAAAAATCGGATTGGGCTACATTATTGCAGCTAGCAAAAGTCCTAAAAAGTCTTTGGTTCACAAATAAGCAGAATAATATCTTGATTAATGATCTGAGTCATAGATGTGTCGAAAATTGTGTGTACATTTTGCTAAGTCTAAAATAAAATGATCTTTGATGTGCATTCTTTTCATAATTATTTGTAACATGTAACTTTGCATGTATACTTTTCATGGTTGGTGTTTGACTACATTGTTTTTTCAGAACCTGTTTTTTTAATAAAAATGTTTTACGATAAACATTCGTACTTTAAATCTGAAAGTAACTTCAAACAGTAATTTAATGATTCAAAAACCCGGTGTTAGTGCAAATGGGGCAAGAAAAGTAGAATTAGTTAATAACCTATCTCTCGTATGTTTGTGTTGAAAGGTAAATATTTATATATATGTATGTATATTTTTAATAATTATAATCATTTGGGTATTTTCTTCATCACGTTAAAGATTGAAAACTTTCTGAAAAAGACAAATTATTTACAAATTCAACTTTATAGGGTGAAATATTTACTTATAAAAAAGAATTTATTTGCCTACATCTGTTTAAATGTGGACTCATCTATTATGGCAATTGAATAAAAACGAATTTATTCTTGAGACATATTGCTAAGTACTGTTCAGATAATTAAGTCTATAAACAACTATCTTTAAAGAAGTATTTTTTTCTTCGATTTTTTATATTCTCTTTTTGAAAAATGCTCCTAAAATGACTGACAAAATGAAGAAAAAGTACGTGGTTACCATTCCAAGTTTCACGGACTGCACTACATTCAATAATAAGGAAACATAACATGTGGTTTTAACTGATTGATACGCAAGTGCTAATTTATCATTTTGACAAGTTTGAAAGTTTTGTAACAAAGACTTTTCCGACATAAGTTCTACCTTAATTTGAACCAGGATTTGCTCTCATACGTGCATGATAGCTTTGTAGCATAGCTTCATCATAACAGTTTAGCCATCATGCACATGCGGGAGCAGATCCCGGTTTAAATTTAAAAGGGTATAAAGAATAGTTTTATTGTGTATCAATCAGAAATCTGAAAAACAGTTTTCTAGACACTACATTGTAAAACTTGGTTGTAAAAAGGGATGTTTTGTTTATTTTATTACTCACCTCTTTAAGCACTGAATCCTGTTAAAAGTGATATCTAATGGTATTTCGAGTTTGCAAACGGTATTGCTTGCAATAGCAGACTTTCTTTCTTCAGGTCTTTCATCTTCATCAGAATACCTTACTGTTATTCTTAGGTTTTTTTCCACAGTCTTTAAATTTTTTTTCTTACAAAATTTGTCCACGAGACTTCTCGGAAATGGGTCCCTAGATTTTCATAAATCTTTCAGGTCTGATAGAACATGAAAAAATCTAGACAATCATTTTAAATTTTGATGTCACTTCCGGTTTCAAAATATGTGTTTAAGTGAATTTTAGAGGGCCAATTTGTCCCCGAGTTTTCTAAAAAAAAAAAAACGGCTTAAGATAGAAACATGGGATTTTCAGTAATAACAGAGCAAAAAATGTAGATGTGCTGAACGTATTTCATATTCACCAAAATTGCTGCGCACCGAAGCTCGCTGTGGGCCGAAAAAAGGCATTTCGAAATTTTAAATATTTCAAAGCTTCTTCTACAATTTTTCCTATCTTAAAATAATTTGTTAAAACATGTTGAACAAAATTGTTGCAAAATCACAACATTTTTCATCCAATATCAAAAAGGGGCTGACTCGTAAAATAAGGGATTAAGATGGACCAAAATTATTTTCATTGTATCTCAAAAACTATTTAGAATTTGTAATACTTTAAAGAAATAATTATGTTTGAAATGTCCAGTAGAATCTACTTAAATATTCAGAATACGTCCGGAGACGTCACTTTCGGCCAAAGTGGAAGTGAAAAAAATGCATAAGTTTGCCGTTCTTGACATGATTTTGGATAATATTTGTCACTGGAAATGTCTTACTTTTGCAAAAATCAACATAGATTTTGAAGATTTAAATCATTCGAGACGTCATTACTTATTCCTTTCTAAAACTAGAGGTATTGTGAGCAATGAGCTCAATGATAACCTCCCCTCGCGCCTCCCATATGATTATAATGGCAAAGTCTATGATTTATTGTGGCTCTGAAACCCAAAATATGTGTCGAATCAAATAGTTAAATTGGAGATCACAATAGTAATATGTAATAAATATTCATTGAAAGTTTCATTAAATTGCATTCAGTGGTTAAAGAAGATTTGTGGATAAGAGATAGGTACCCCAAAGCGTAACAAACAGACGGACGGAAGGACATACCGATTACTATATACCCTCCCGCTTATCAAGCGGGGGTATAATAAAAGTTGCTGCCGGTCAAACAGGTCGGAAAACCTTCTCGTTGCTTAGTAACGATATTTGCTCTAGTTGTTATTAAAATTTTTACTGATCAAGGAAAAGAGGAGATAGAAAAAAGCTCATTCAATTATTTTATTTCCATTCTTTCAATTTACATGTTCGTTAAAATTAATCAAAACCTATTTTTTGACAAAATTACACAGCGAGTAAGGCAGTGAGTTGCAAAAAAAAGTACGAGGTAGGAGTTTTCAGCGTAATTGGGAGGAGATTTTCATTTCTTCGGAGTCGGGAGGGATATAGGTCACGTCTTTTTTCGGTATTTGTGAGATGTATTTACATAAAAAATATCCCACGGAAGACAGCAATACATTACAGACCAGACCCAACCGGACACCAAAGCAGTCCCAGAAAGCAGTCCCTGGAACTACTTTGGGACAGCTCTTGAACTGCTGTGGGACTGCTCTAGGACTGCTATAGGAAGCAGACCCAGCAGTCCCAGCTGTTCCTCATGTGTGAAAGAGGTTAAAATTATAAAAGGCTAACGCGCCTCGGCTTTTATCTTTCAAACAACATTTCTCGACCTTGGATGTATATTATTATACAACATTCACGAAAACGCAGACTTTATTTCTTACATTATAGTTATCATGTTACATTCAATGCTAATTATATAAAGCCTCGACTTTTATCTTTCACATAGGCACTCCCCATCTTAATTGTTAAAATATATATATATATATATATATATATATATATATATATATATATATATATATATATATATATATATATATATATATATATATATATATATATATATATATATATATATATATATATATATATATATATATATATATATATATATATATATATATATATATATATATATATATATATATATATATAACACCTATACGTTACATAGGGAAGGAAGTAATCTATGACGTCATAGTAAGACTACGTTACGTAAAAGTTAGGGAAAATTAAATAGGATTATAATGGACAATAAATCATACTTATCTCAGTCTCAAAAAACAATGTAAAAAGCAATTATGTTTGCTGGTTTACTTCCCTGCAAAGACTCTCATGACGTTATAACGTCATAGTTAACGTTACCAAGCAAAACAATCAGTGCAAATATGTACACCTGGAGATGGATTATGAAATCCAGAAAGCGCTTGTGTTAAATGAATGCATTTTGTTTTTCTTTTATAATTATTTTCACCTGTATGACATCGACTTTAAACAACTTTCAACTATTTTATGGATTCACACATAGAGGAAATGTCGGAACCAAATTCAATGGATAGAACTGTAAGTAAAAACATCGAAAATTTACTTCAAGAGATTTCGGAAAAACTATCAATTTTTATAGAAAAAATTGATTTTAACCATGAACCAATTGCAATGGCACTGGACACCATCAATCAACATTTTGAAACAATGCAAAGAAAGCGTCACGATTTTGTTGATTTTGGTCAATAATTCGCTACTAATAACATGCAATTAGTAAGGGTTATTAATAAGAAGAAAAATTTCACCATGAAGACATGGAAAAGAAATCTCAATGAAAGAAAACAAGCATTTTGGAATGCACTGAAAACTGAATCTACAGTTGACATCTATAAAAAATGGAAGCAACTGGACAAAACCATAATGCCTAGAAAATTTCGCATCAAGGAATAGCAGGGGAGGAGCCTAGAAAATTTCGCATCAAGGAAATAGCAGGGGAGGATGAAACTGAAAGAGCGATCAGAGAAAATTAAGCTCTACAGAAATTCGATGCAGAAATTGCATTATTAGAAAGGAGATCAACTAGATATACAACAAAATTTCCAAAAATTGATATTGAAATGGAGGAAGAAATAAAGAAAAATTCTACTGGAGAAATACAAAATCAATTACTGGAAAAGTCTATTAAAGATACGCACGCAGAAGAGGAAAAGTCTACACAAATTTGGGCCGAGAAAAGGGCATTTTATGATCACTATGAAGAAAACTATGGAACCG
Organism: Saccostrea glomerata; assembly: GCA_003671525.1. NCBI lineage: Eukaryota > Metazoa > Mollusca > Bivalvia > Ostreida > Ostreidae > Saccostrea > Saccostrea glomerata. Next base: position 1,721,633 of record PRKT01000071.1, read on the forward strand.
TTGACTTGGACAACAACCAGAAATCTAAAAAAAGGAAACCATTGAAATCCAACCAGAGTCACGAAGAGACATACTGTAAAACCTATGCCGAAACCGTTAGCAATAACACCATTCAGCATGGGAAATTTTACAAGCAAAAATGGAGACCGTCCCCAACTTCTGATGTCCAAAATTACCATCAGAATTCTTATTTCAATCAAAATCAAAGGAACCAAGGACTACAGGAACCGAGATTTCAGCAAGAATTTTCCCACAACAATAAGACAAACTACAAACGCAAGAACAACAACAACAGCAACAAAAAGAACAACCAAGCCTTTTTTGTGGAAGGGCAAAATTCAGAAATATCGATGGAAAAGCTGGGCATAAAAAAATGGTTCCAAAAATCATTAATATTTCAAGTAAAATGTTTACTCAAGAGGAAAAGGAATTATTAGAAAAAGGCTTTAAATTTACACCAACACCCAACCCCGACAATCAAAACCTAGAAAAGGATATAGATGAATTCTGAAGAAAACTGCGTTAAAGAGAATTTTTGGACGGGTTGATAAAATGACGATTGTATTGTGAGAAATAAAAAAGGGACGACAATCCAAAAAGGACCTGGCAAGGATGTAGATGAGTATATAGATGTTCTGAAATCCACAAAATCATCTTTGCTAAACAAAAATCCTGTGAAAAACAATTTGAGTGTTTAACATAAAAAAGATCCACAGACTGAAATTATCTTCAAAGAAGCGAACAAGGGAGGAGCATTAGTTTGTATGGACAAAACATTCTTTAAATCCCTAGTTCTTCAACAACTGAGTGATAATAATTTCTACATGAAATTGCCTGATAATCCTGATAAAACAATCATGAGACAGGTCAAACAGTGATGCAAAAAACATCAACATTTATTAAAAAAGGATGAGCTTGACTATTTAATAAACTTTGAAATGAAAACCAGCAACTTTTATGGACTACCTAACATACATAAAAACAGTGATATTAAAACAGCCATAGAAGAACAGAAGGGAACATACATTGCTACTAAAGAACCAACAGATTTGAAAATTCGACCGATTGTGGCTGATCCCGCGTGTCCCACTCATAGACTGAGTAATTTTATAGATATTCTCTTGAAGGATCTTTGTGAAAAAGTCCCGACGTACATACGATAGCATGGATTTTTTTAAACAAAATTCCCAACGTGGAGCCAGATACACTACTTGTAACCTTTGATGTGAAGAGTCTATATACTAATATTCCGCATTATCTTGGACTAGAAGCCATAAAATCTGGGATTGAAAAGTATCCAAAGTTAATTCCAAGGGACTTTTCTTCGGAATTTATCCTAGATTCAGTTAGATTTATACTGGAAAACAACTCATTTCACTTTGATGGAGATTTTTTATAAACAGATCAAAGGAACCGCCATGGGGACTAAAATGGCACCAACATACAGCATCCTAGTTATTGGATTCTTTGACGAAACATTGTATAAAAAAGTTTCCGATGAAATAGGCCAAGAGATTGGAAAACATTTAAGGGATTTTTGGAAACGATTTTTAGATGACTGTTTCCTATTTTGGAACAAATCAGAAGAGGATTTACAAACACTTTACACGCCAAATCTTCAATTCACAATGGAAGACAGTGATTCCTCCATTCCTTTCCTTGACGTCATGGTCACAAAGCAAGACTCACTTATCTTAACAGATATTTTTATAAAACCACGGATACGCACCAATATCTAAACTTCACCTCGTGCCATCCTAAAAGTCCTCGTACCACCAAAACAAATATCCCTTACAACTTAGCCAGAAGGATTTGTATGATTGTGAAAGATACAGAAACTAGAAATCAAAGGTTGACCGAACTAAAAACATTTCTACTAGCACATCATTATCCAGAAAATTTTATCCTTTCTGCCATAAGAATCCAAGAAAATTCCGCAGGATATTTTAAGAACGACCAGAAAAAAGGTCAAAGACCCATTCTTAATCCCTTTTGTAAAAACATTCAATCCGAAGCACATTAATATATGTCAAGAGGCAAGAAAGAACTTTACAATAATTGAACGGGATAATAATCTTCTACAACTTATACCGAAATCAGACTTAATTCGCAGCCAAAGACAACCGCCCAGTTTAAAAAGACTATTGACCAGAGCTAAATTCAACACCATTCCAGAACAATATTCTGTATCAAGATGCGGTGATCCGAGATGCGGTTACCTGCCCTAATCTACAAACAGGACCCTCTATCATTTTCAAATGTGGAAAATCATTTTATGTCAATGAAAATATGAACTGCAAGAGCAAAATCTACTATAGTGTATTACGTGTTACATCTGTGGAGAGGAATACATCGGCTAAACCGGGACCAATTAACCGCCCGCATGCGCGTACATCGTAAACAAATTAAGAACTCAAGCCTTAGAAACACGCCTTGCAGTTGATATTCGATATTTGCTCCAAAGGAAACTACTGTGTGTTCCCCTTTTTTTTTAACTTAGGACCGATTCTACTGCAATGAGACTAGCTACAGAAAAACTATTTTATTAACCTTTTTTCACCAAAACTGAACAAACATTAATATTAAGAAATTATCTTTTTTGTATACCAGCAATCAGAATTGCTTTTTACATTGTTTTTTGAGACTGAGATAAGCATGATTTATTGCCCATTATAATCCTTTTTAATTTTCCCTAACTTTTACGTAACGTAGTCTTACTATGACGTCATAGATTACTTCCTTCCCTGCAAAGACTCTCATGACGATATGACGTCATAGTTAACGTTTAACAATATACAATCAATCAATCAATATGTAAATTGCACTTCACCCGAGCATACCCGATAGACCGGACGCATTTCTTAGCAGTCCGGATTTCTAACAATGTACGATTTACTAATTGTCGTAATTAATTAGCATAATTAATTCGTTCAATTATGTAAATCGCACTTCACCCGAGCATACCCGATAGACCGGACGCATTTCTTAGCAGTCCGGATTTCTAACAATGTACGATTTACTGATTGTCGTAATTAATTAGCATAATTAATTCGTTCAATTATGTAAATCGCACTTCACCCGAGCATACCCGATAGACCGGACGCATTTCTTTGCAGTCCGGATTTCTAACAATGTACGATTTACTGATTGTCGTAATTAATTAGCATAATTAATTCGTTCAATTATGTAAATCGCACTTCACCCGAGCATACCCGATAGACCGGACGCATTTCTT
>PRKT01000071.1:1725912-1742923 GCA_003671525.1 Saccostrea glomerata
GAGACGTCACCGTAGGGAGGTGAAGGGCTTCGAATTTTGACCTTTACTCGGCACTCAGGACTCTTGAGCAGCGAGTGATCTTTATCGTGCCAACGCTTGCCGCTGACACGGGGCCTTGGTTTTTAAGGTCTCATCCTAAGGACCCGCAACTTTCACTTCAAAGTGCCGAGCGAAGGAACAGTTACTACCCATGGTCATTTCATCGACTAGGTCAGTCGCGGCCGACGCAGCTAGGATAAGGCTGTCCGTTAAATATCAAACTGTGCAGACTGTAGTAACTTCTCTGAACTACCTAGTTATGACGTCATAATAGAATATGACGTCAAGTCACTGCATACTTGAGCTGACATGACGGGGAAAGTGTCATAATTTTTACATGGCATGTAGATTTATTTTGGGACCTTCTTGTTTATTTCAAGTGTTAGGATTGTTTTTAAGCTCCGATGTGTTATTATGAAGTTGAACATTTGAAATTTAAATATTCTTATTTATTTTGTTTGTCTGATATGCACATAATCAAACAATAGAGAAAAATTATGTGTGAAACGCTCCCCTCACACGTCCGGAGACAAAGTTAGAATCGTGTTTACATTGGATTGGCACAAGTGAAAGACAAGGATAAATTGAAGATATTCTGCGTGAATTTACAAGAGAAGTATGTCCTCTAACTGAATTTTGCTGGGGGATTGTGTGTAGTTTATTCATTTTTGTATACATTGCTATAAGGCATGGAAAATACCCCCTCTTATGTTGGTAAGTTGAATTTCTTGTAAAATATTTTCTTAACGAGTAAAAATTAAAACCTGCCTCCAGCACTTTCTATGTACCAGAGATCACGATGAATAGATCTATGTAACAAACTTTGCAAAATATCTTTGTTTTGCACTTGTGCCGAAGCGATTATTGTTCAACATTTAGGAATGTAATAAATCTCCGTCACGTGATCAACACAGTCACGTGACATCACAAGAATACTTTATTATAATACCTGCCTAAACTATCATCTCAAGTTGACTGCAATTTCAAACAAGGGTTACATATTGAAATTAAAATCTAGCTCAAAATAAAATGTATATTTTTAAGGCATTTAAGGCCTTTGGACAGCCTTATCATAACTGCGGAGATACGAACTTACGACCTACCGATCACGGAGCGAGCGCTCTATCGACTGAGCTACCGTGAACGGTGATTTGATATGAAAGCGCTTAAGCTAAACTCTAAAGGTTTTCGTGTTTCTTTTTTTTTTTTTAAAGATTTACCTGTAAACTACCGAATACTGTGGATATAGATGTATCTTTTCTCTTGATTTGGTTTGAAAAATTTGTTAGTTTTTTAGATTGTATCAGATGTACAGAAAGACAAATATTAAATGTGCTACATGTATTTTGAAAATGGGAGAATTAATATCAAAAGATATGAACAAATTGGATAACGAACTTTTTCTTTCAAAAATTATAGGAAATATTAAGTATTTGTTGTGGAAACACACATTATACCAGATACAATCGTATAACATGATAATTTTTACTGCCATGCAATTTTTAGAAGTAGATCTGTTAATGGCAGATACTATGGAGGGATATCAATACCAATTAAGTATGAGATTAAAGATCTATTATTAAAAATACATGCATGTAGTGAGTATCAGTGGATCAAATTAGGGGAACTTTTCTTTGTTTTGATATTTATAAATATGTAATGTAAACAAATTTTAACCCCCCTGAGGGAATGTAAACAAATTTTAACCCCCCTGAGAGATCACCTGCAATAACTCGAAATAATGTAGATATTCTGGAACTCGTACAGAAGGATATTATTCAATTTAAAGATTTAGGAAATAGTATGCTTTGTGGGGATTTTTATGCTAGAACTATAAATGCCACTGATTATATACTTGATGAAAACAACCAATATTTCCCCTTATTTAAAACATAAAATTGGTAATGATACTTTCATCACAGTTAATAGGGACACTTGCATGCATATGGTTAAAAGAGGAAAAGAACTAGTAGATTTTTGTATTGGAAACCAATTTCATGTTTCATGTTTTGGTGACATTTTTGGAAATTTCACTTGCCATAATTATCATGGTAGAAATGTTGTTGATTATCTTTTGACTGATGAAGAAATTGTACAAGGTATTTGTTTTTTTTAAACTATCAGACTTATTTCCACATTTTCTGACTGCCACTGTATGGGTCTTGTATTGATTATTATCTATACTCTTTTTTCTATCAGTAAAATCATAAAATCGAGTTCCGAAAATATATTCCATGACAACATACAGTGGCAGTCAAATAATTTGGAAATATGTCTGATACTTCAAAAAACAAAAATATATACTTATTACTTTATGCCGATGATACTGTAATTTTGGATGAATTACCAGATACATTGTACTTTAAATGCAATGTTTTTGTACTGTAAACCTAGAAATTGTAATTAATCTAAAACAGGATTGTTTTTTAATAAACCGAAAACTGACAATTCGTTAATAGTCTTCATATATGATTACAAAAGCTTATCAGTTGTTGATGAATTTGTTTACTTTTGTGTAACTTTTTTAAGTAAGGGATCCTTTTTTAGTAATAAAACTAGGCTACTTGAGCAAAGTGGGAAAGCTATGTATAGTTTACTCAAAAAGTAAGATATCTGGATTTGCCTTTAGACATTCTGCTGAAAATATTTGACAATATGGTTACAACCCAAATTAATTCATGGCTGTGAAGTATTGGGATTTGATATTTACAATGTTATAGGAAGTTTATTTTTACAATTTTACAAAATGATTTTAAGTCTGAAAAAAATCTACCCGTAATGTTTTATATGTGAACTAGGCAGATACCTGGTAAAAATATTTATTCATTTCAGAATTTTTGGTTTTGGCATAGACTTTGTGTTTAACAAGACGAAAATATCTTTTTCTTTATATAAATTGTTAATAAAATTTAAGAGAACATACTTTAATGTAGACTAAGTGGATAAATTATGTTGAAAAAACACCACTAAATAATTTGAATGCCTGAGTTTTGGTTACAAGAGTTTTCTCCATACAAAGAAAATATCGATGCCACAATTGGTAAAAACAAGATTAATTGTTCAATTTAAGCAGAATTGGAAAGCCATTATTTTTGAAATTCCAAAAACTCTTAATAATAGGATATTTAAAATCAAACATTATTTTGAAAATTATTTGATATATCTAACAAAGTATTTGAGAAAAGCATTATGTAAATTTAGGTACCCCAGTTGGGATCTTTGTTTTACATGTAATAAAATCTTTTAAACTTTAAACTTAATTCATTTCCGTATTGTAGTCAATCTCATCGATATGACACATGTTGGAATTTGAATCTTAGGATTAAATAAAAAAAAAGTAGGATCGATGTGTGAATATGAATTTATATACCGGTATAAATCAATTTTGTTTTTTGTGTGTGTGCGTTGAAACTAACATGTAAACAAATAACACATTTTACTATACCTTTTGTATTAATTTCAAGCATAGAAGAAGATACAAAAGCCAGATCGACTTGTTTATTTCCACCATTACCTGTAAATAATAAAGATATAGAGAGACTGATATAATTTACTTTTTCACATTTACCTGAATTAATATCATGCAGTGCATAATTATTATGTTTATAAAAAAAAGCTAAATCAGAGATGTTGTGTCCACCGCTGAAGGAAAAAAGGGGCAGATGCTCAGAGAGGATGGGTGCACCGGGTCGACGCCTTACTACCTGGGGTTTACAGAATTATTAAAATATGTACTGAAGCTAATAATAAAATGCCAATATGGATAGAAAGATTTGACTGATTATGCGTTAAATGTGTATACACCTGTATATATGATTAGTAATTGATAAGACACCCCAGCCCCACCCTTCAGAAAAAAAATGGATCAACTGGGATTTGAACCGAGGTGCATGTTAAGCAAAAATCCTTCACCTCGACCATCGACGACTTTGATTTAACGAGAAATTAATTGCAAATAAGGGACATATCCATAATTACAGGGTCTTTCGGGGATTTGTAATACTTAAACCAACTGCTGTTTCTGTGGCATATGTTTCTGTTAAACTTGTTTTTCAATTATGTTTGCCGTGTGCAAATATATCGAACCAATTTTCACTTAATTATTATAAAATTTACGTGATTGTTGACTAATATAGCTGTTATTACACAATTGTATATGAATAATATTTTTTGTCACAGGTTAAGGCAAAGCATTATTTCGGAAAGGAGTGGAGGGATGAAAGCAACGAAAAGAGTATCGTGAAAGGTACAGTCTCGTGTCAAAAGTATTCGTAAAACATGGCGTCACAGAGATTGAAATTCAGTAACGTGTTTGTTTTAGACATCCTAATTAGAAACGAAAGTAGAGTTATCTCTCTTACTCTTTATCAAACTTCACTGGGACAGACATTTATCACGTGATTGGTTGATGACGTATATTTTCGTCTGCATTAGTTACTTTCGGAAGGGGAAAGAATTATGTTTAGAAGAAAAACATTCTATTTTATCACTGGGACAAGCAAGTTTGACACTACAAGAAATATCGGATATTATCGGAAGGCCATTAGCAACAGTGCATACGTTCTTGAAGCGTCAGAAAACAGCTGAAAATGTTCAAAACAAACCAAGAAGTGGCCGACCCAAAAAGTGCAGTGCACAGGATGAGCGACACATTTTTCGAATGGTGAAAATGAATCGCAGGCAAAGTTTAACGGAATTAACGAATGTTAGGAATGAAACTGATCCTGGAACTGTCTCAGAAAGCACTGTGAAAAGAATTTTAAATAGAGATGGATACAGAAGAAGATTGGTAAAGAAAAAATGCGTGTGCGCGAAGTGAATAAAACAAAGCGTGTGAAATGGTGCAAAGAAGCAAAGAAGAGAAATGTGGATGACTATTGGAAAAAAGTAATTTTTACAGATGAATGTAGGATTATGATCGATGGCGAACGACGTGTATATGTATGGAGAAAAGCCGGAGAGGAATGGGACCCATCTTGTATTGCACCACCCGCCGGGCGACGTTTGGATTTAATGATCTGGGGATGCATTACTTATAATGGAGTCGGCACACTTTGTGTTGTAGATGGGATCATAAATGCTCAGAAATATGTAGAGATAATTGACAATCATCTTTGGCCCGTCGTTGCTGCACATTTTCCATCAAATGAGTACCTTTTTCAAAACGATAATGCCCCCGTTCAAAGGGCCAGGTCTGTGAAGGAATTTATGGTACAAGAGAATATTCCGACAAAGGAATGGTCTGCTCAAAGCCCTGACTTGAATATAATTGAAAACTGTTGGCGAAAACTAAAACAGGAACTGTGTAAAAGGGTACAGAATTTGAGAACCGCAAATGATCTAAAAACAGCCATTCGACAGGTATAGGAAAATATCCATCCTAACTTAATCCGGGACCTTTACAGAAGTATTCCACGCAGAATCCAAGCGGTAATAAAGGCAAAGGGGTGTTTAACAAAATATTGAGGTAAGATTAAACTTATAAAATGATGTAGACTGAAGAAAAACATCGATGACCTAATTTTGTTTACATCGCCGCCATTTTGTTTTTACGAATACTTTTGACACGAGACTGTACATGTACTGGGGAGAAATGACCCTGATTTCTTTATTTGAGCACTGCTTTAAAATTTTGAAGATATTTCATCATGGAACGAACTTTCTTAACACGCCTTACATCCTATAGCCTTATACATTTATCGCATAATAGTGAAGGGAATGTGAAGCAAAACCTTTAAAACAAAAATAAACTTTCAAATTCTGCACCTTTCTCAAATAAGAGAGAAGTCTTTCTTATTATGTATCAGTCAAAAACGATATTTTTACAGAGACAAAAGATTTACATTATTGATAGCATATAGTGCATATTAGAATAGAAAAATAAATAAAAGGTGACTCAACCAAATTTAAAAAGAGAAAATGGAAAGGGGGGTGTCCATACCCCAAGTTCCTGTGATCTAGATGTAATAAGAATAAAAAGTACATCGACAATCTGTATTATACGTAATAACTCTCCACATGCCCCAATACAAAAAAAAAATAGTGCCGAGCGACATTTCATACAATATTTCCTTTTCCAATTGTTTTCCATATGATAAACACTATAAAGGCTAATCTTGTTAATTTCTCCGTGATTCCTGTGGCATATAAATGTTTTTATTGAAATTCTACTGAAAGGTCCAATGACAAATTTGCAGTATATGAGAGGCGTATGAACATACTGAAGAAAAACATAGTTGTTTTGTTTAATATGTTTACAAAGTGATAATTATAAAATATAATATTCTTTTTACAAATAAAATAAATAATGAATCATAGAAAATTTTTAAAAACTTTAATTCGATTACTGGTTTCATTCAAATACATTAGGTAATTCTGTTGAACATCTGCTAAAATCTCACAATCTACTGAAACTCCCAATCATTACCAAATACACAGTTCATACACATTGGGTCTGACAAATCTTATGGAAAATTTTGTGTTTATCCCCCAGACACTGATCGAGCAGAGTTAACTGATGATGATGCTGAATTATATCGCTTTTTTTCAAATTTCTGGTAAGAAATCCGACCTATTTTCAATACTGAAACATGAGCCCTCAGACCATATATGCCTGGTTTTTATCCTTTTCTTGATGAAGAATGTGGCTATCTTTTTGCCTCCATTAATGCCTCGGACATTGTTCCACATTTATTTAAAACTGCACTTCAAATAGATCTTCAGCAGCATGCAATCCTGGTTTGCCTCCCCTAAAATACCAAGTGCAAGCTATAGATTTAGAAAAGCAGATAAAAACTCAGGAAATATCTCAATCCAAGAACACCAAATAATACACCAAATGGGGCATCAAAATATTAAATAATATGTTATTTTTTCTGCAGATTCTTTTGTATGTATTTATAAACATAATAAATGTACATGTGCAGATTATAGTACAAATAGATCTACATGTTAAAAAAAAGGATTGCAGATAAAACATCAATTTATTTTTTTAATTTAAAAATTAAAATAAAACAAATTATAAGCAAATGAAGTAATAAATGTCAACAAATATGATAACAATATAAAAACAAGAGGCCCAGGGGCCACAGCGCTCACCTTAATTAGCACGCCAGCTAGGAAAAATCACATATCATGATTTGGACGAACAAGAACCTACACTACTTGAGGATAATTCTTCATAAATATTACTAATCAAGGCTTTGAATTACTTGAAAAGAGAATTTTAAAAGGTTTCCCTATATATTCCTAGGAGAATTTTCGGTCGGCCATTTTGGCCCCACCCTACCCTCGGGGGTCATGATTTGAACAAACTTGACTCTACACTACCTGAGGATAATTTCACATGAGTTTAATCTTTCCTGTCTCAATGGTTCTTTAGAAGAAGATTTTTATACGATTTTTACAAAATATTCCTATGTTAAACTTTGAGCGGCCATTTTGGCCCAACCCTACCCCCAGGGGGTCATGATTTGAACAGACTTGAATCTATCTACCTGAGGATGATTCCACATGAGTTTCATATTTCCTCGCCCAGTGGTTCTTGAGGGGAAGATTTTTAAAGATTTTACCTATATACTCCTATGTAAAATTTTGATCGGCCATTTTGGTCCAATCCTACCCCTTGGAGTCATGATTTGGAAAAAAAAATGAATCTTCACCATCTGCGGATGATTCCACATGAGTTTCATTTTTCCTGGCCAAGTGGTTCTTGGGAAGAAGATTTTTTAAGATTTTTCCTCTATATTCCCATGTAAAATTTTGATCGGCCATTTTTGCCCCACCCTACCCCCAGGGGTCATGATTTGAACAAACTTGAATCCGCACTATCTGAGGATGATTCGACAAGATATTCATCTTTCCTGGCCAAGTGGTTTTGAGAAGAAGATTGTTAAAGATTTTTCCTACATTTCCTATGTAATACTTTGATCGACCATTTTGGCCCAACCCTACCTCTTGAGGTCATGATTTGAACAAACTTGAGTCTACACTGCCTGAGGATGATTCCGCATGAGTTTCACCTTTCCTGGCCCAGTCGTTCATTAGAAGAACATTTCTAATGATTTTTCCTATATATCATGTATATTCCTATGTAAAATTTTGGTCAGCCATTTTGGCCCCACCCTTACCCCTGGGGTGAACAAACTTGAATAAACACTACCTGCGGATGATTCCACATGAGTTTCATGTGGAATCATCCTCAGTTTACAACGACGACGACAACGACGACAACGACGGAAACGACGACAATAACGACAGACAACGGACATATTTTGATCAGAAAAGCTCACTTGAGCCTTTGGCTCAGGTGAGCTAATAAAAGGAGCGAGTAGCATAGTGCATGTACATGTATTGTAGATAGGCATTTGTAATCTTTCCACGACAACATTGACCTTTCATCAGTATGCGCTGAAAAATCAGCCTCTAAACTTGAACTGTTCTACTGTAAAGCTAGACCTATTATAACACCAAATGAAGAGTACCATAAAAACACATTGAAAGGCATTCGTGCAGCAATCAACCGTCGGTTATCAGACCTGAGAAGGAATATTGATATTGTCAATGATAAAACTTTCAAAATGGCAAACAAATGCTTGACTGGCCTTCTAAAACAATGGATGACAGAGGGAACACCTCGCGCCACAAAACACAAGGAAATAATTCCCAAACCTGATCACAAAAAAATTCATCCTTTCTAGAGACACCATATTCCTCACCAATAAATTTTGGCAATGTGGTATATCAGAGCAATTCATTATGTATCGCGAGGACTTTCACTACAAACTAAAAAAGGGGACTCGTTCGAATTCAAAAACGACGAAAATGGCATGATCTGTATCTGTCTCATTCACGAAACAAAGCAGAAAAACTACCAAAGTGGACTCGACAAACATGAGATGATGGCTTACAAACGAATATACGAAACACAATTAAAAATTTGACCAGTTGAAGTTCTTATTATCAAAGACTCTTATTACTGCTACAAATCTGTTTAACAAATGTGTGAGAGAGGCAATCTCGAATCCAGATCAAGAACTTTGGTATACATCTCGTTTACATTCCCAGAAAGAATATGTAAATTTCTTACCTGATATTTGCAAAATGGCAGAATGCCAATGCTTTACAGCACACAGCCTTCGAGCAACAGCAATGCAAACTATAAATGTACATGATACTTGGTTTGAAGCGCGCCACATTATGTATATGTCCGGTGATAGTACAATGTATTGAAGCTTCAATCCGGAGTTATTGTAGGTAGCTATCTTCGAATCAAAACCAGGTTGTTTGCTATCCACCATCATTGATTGATTGATTGATTGTATATTGTTTAAAGTCCCACTCAAGAATTTTTCACTCATATGAAGACGTCACCATTTACCGGTGAAGGGCCTCAAATTTAGACCTATATTCGGAACTCAGGGCCAGTGAGGGTTCTTAAGCATGCCTACGCCTACCGTGACACGGGACCTACGTTTTTTTAGGTCATATCCGTAAGACCCGTGACTGTCAATTCTAGTGCCGAGCGCTTGGCGAAGGAACATCACTACCCATGCTGACGTCTTAGGTATGACGCGGCGCGTGAACGAGAATCGATCCCGGCCCTCCCGATCACGAAGCGAACGCTCTACCACAAGGCTACCATGACCGGTTAGGCCGAGGATGAGGACTCCACTTCCGTCAACACTTCTGACTCACGTCGAGAAATCGCCACAGCCACTCCATTATCCGATATCGTCCCTCAGTCATTTAATTCCGATCGACAAATCCCCACAGCCACTCCATCATCTGACATCGTCCTTTAGTCATTAAATTTTATAAGCAACTAAACCTCCTCCGCTTTTCTATCATCAACGCAGACCAGTTTCCTATCCAGCTCTCGTTTTGTCAATGTACTCTCACTTTCAACATAGCGGTGGAGAGGTAGCTACACATGTTTACGAGTTCTCTAAATCTAGGTCACATATTCATCATTACAGTTAACAAGATTACTTTGATCACAAATGGTCATGAATGTCAATATTTAAACGCAGTAATTAAACAATTATTGTATTTGTTTCGTGTTTTTATTGGACTAATATTTTCTAAAGTAAAATTTGACGTCACAGATCTGTCGGCCAATGGAAAATAACATGGCATGTCTTAAGCTTGTGCATTTCAAATCAAATTAGACAATTACGTATACAAATAAAAATAAAAATGAAAGTATAAGGAATCACTGTCTAGTTAGGAAAGTATGCCAGAGACATCAACAATAGCTGGAAACATGGGATAAGTTGAGCACAACAGGATTTCCCACTTTAGCTGACACCCTGGCATACTCTTCTTACTAGAAAGTGATTCATTAAATAAATAATATAAACATACGGGATGAGAGAAGCCCTAGGCAGTTTGGGTATAAAATTTCATAACAAGAGCTCATAATCTTCTTAAATATCGCCCGAAATCGACAGTGTGACACACAGACAGAATGTATAAATTTGCGACTTTGAACTTTGTTTTGAACATATTTCATTGACAATATGTCAAAGGGATTGTACATAAGTTCCGAAAACTTTGATAATCTTATCCCATAGAGCGGGAGCGATTAGACGCTTTTTAATGTGTTTGTTTGTTTCCATTCTAAACTATACACTTTTTAAAAGACGTGACGTTAAGTTGTGACACACCTGAATGCATTTTAGCCGTCTATAAAGTTAATTCAAATAAACATTATTAAATGAAATTTTCAATTTTGATTAGATTCATTTCTAAGCATCTTTTGGTGCATTATATTTTACAAAAACCTATTGAGTTTATTTCCGTAGGTTAAGGTCAGACGACACGTTCCTCAAAATTATATAATTTTTCCTAAGAATTTTTCATTGAAATATAGGTACTTAAACACGTTTCCTCACAAAAAATTAGGGTACCTTACCAGGCATTTGGCCAAGATACCTTGGAGTCATATTTCTTATATAACCTTTATGGTTAATATTCTAAATGGCCTATAACACAATTTCTGGTGTACTTATAATTAAAAACATTTTGAAAACAATGTAAAAATCAGGAGCGAATGACAAATATGAACAATTTTTTATATAATACCAGAGAGTTGCTTGACATGTGTTTGAGGAACGCGTTGTCTTACCTTAAAAAAAATAACTTTTTCGCTTCACTCTCGCGTTATAACGCAAAACTCTTGCGAATGAACGCGAAGTTTTCTCGAATTAACGCAAAACTTACGCGTTATTTCGCGAAATTATACAAACATGTATAAAGTGATGTTTTTTTTTTCAGGAACCCTTATCTTCACTGACAGACAAGAACACTGAAGGGAACTTTCATGAATTCTTTTTAAGAAATATAATTTCCTCAGACGTCCTGGAGGAATGCTGCGCGAACAGGATAGATTAGTCATAAGATTTTTAAATTTGAAAACGCTACCATTTAATTAAATGAATTTTAACTTATTGTAAATGTTTTTTGCAGTTTATAAATTCGGGAAATTATTTAGACTGATTATTTATGGAAAATCTCCACTTCACACTATCACAAGCTTCTTAAGTAACATTTACTGCAACTGTGCATCTACTAAATTAAGCAATCCATCATTTTGGACAAAAAGTTATACCTTTTTTAGATAAATAGCTTAAAAGTGAGGGAACAGTGTGTCATTTCATGAGCTTAAGGTCAGACGAGACCTTCCTCAAAATCTGTTTTGTATATCTTCGTAATGTATGAAAAAATTCAAAAATGTAATAATAATCTGATTTCTAAACCAGTTTCTAAACGTTTTTAAAAAATCCAAACACTTAAACATTTGAAATTGGAAATTTGTTTTTCTTCGCCAAAGGATTACATAAGAAAAACTACCCCTGGTATCTTGCAGAAATGCCTGGTAAGGTACATCAATTTTTGTGTGTAAACATGTTTTAATGGACTTTTACGAGGAGTGCTGACTTTTACAGTTGACGCTTACTTTTACACTAGGGCTATGTACGGTAGCTCCTTTACGATATAAATATTTAACTCAACATTTAATTAAACGGAAATAACGGTTATTTCAATGCACATTTAAGTTGTCCTTGAAGAAAACGACAACGACCCTACCCTCAGCTCCCGGACTTCACAAGTTAGTGCCCCTAACACCATACCTATGACCACAAGAAAGGTTTTCTTATGCATTATCAATTCTGTACTTCCGTACATGATACAAGATTAAATGTCCAAGTAAAAGTCAACTGTAGAAGTCAGTGCTTCTCGTAAAAGTCCAGTAGCAATACTTCAATGACAAACTCTTAGAAAAATTTATCTATTATTAAGGAACGTCTCGTCTGTCCTAAAGGTGCCATATGATGCATTTAAAATGATGAATATAAGTGGATATTGTTTATTAAAAATTGATCGAGGAGGAGGGTCTACTTTTCTTAATTTTTCACGAATATTTACCGATCCGAGGGATTATTAAAAAGTTCGTTCACTGGCGCCACAAATCTAAACTATTTAAAAAAACATCAAAGAGTTTTTACACTTTGAATTCATTGTCAATGGTTTCGTAAGCAATGGAGTGACCAAATGGTGCAACTTAAAAATACGGTGTCGTATTTCTACAGTGAATATGACGGAGACAAATGAAAATTTGCCATCCTATTTTCACTCATGTAGTGGGACACAATTGACAAAACCTTATTTTGTAAATTTTTGGAGAGCTTAATCTTAACAGTTTTATTTTAAATTCATTTGAGAGTGTATAAAAAGACGCCTTAAATGGCTGATATTTTTTCGAGAAATTCATAATCTTGAAGTTAATTTCAATTGGAATAACTCTCGTATATAAATGTGTATTGGAAAAATGTGTATGAAATTTATCTAACTGATTAGCACATGTTTACCAACAATATGTCCATTTGAAATTGTGATTCCTATCTGTCCAAGGTCAGCTTTTTTTCAATTTCAAGTTATATTATTAAGATAAAAATTAATATTAATATTCATCATAATCAAAATTTGTTACAATCTTCCCAGAAACATTTTAAAAAGAGACTATATATTCATCACTTATTCATCATTATCTCCCCTTGGAATACGGCATGACCCTTCATTTAATTAAATAAAACTTTAATCCCCGTTACCCAAGGATACTTTGTGGCAAGTCTGGATGAAATTTGACCAGTGGTTTTTGAGGAGACGATGAAAATTTGAACAATTTACGACAAAAACAACAACGACGTCGATAGACAACGGACAGATTTTGATCAGAAAAGCTAACTTGAGCCTCCAATACCTTAAAGTATCGAAAATATATTCCAACCATGCAGCATCATTTTTGAAGAGGACAGCCAGATTAATTTTTCTCAATAACCTGAAAAGTTGACAAGCAAAAAAATTATATATTTGCTTATTGATTTATAGTACATTTAGATTTTATTGTATAAATCCATTACTATGTTCTAATAGGTGTTGGTTGTTGACGGGGAAATGGAAGGGGGGGGGGGGGGGATTGATTAGAATGAAGAAGAAATGAATTAATCTGTTTAAATTGTTTCTAACCAAAAGAAAATACTCGTTTTCCGCAAAATAGATTTATATTCAGCTGTTCGACAGCTCTTACTTACCTTTGTCTTAGTGCATAAAGGTCAATATTTATAACAAAAGAGTACGAAAATAAAAAAACGTCATATTTCTCGTTTATTTTATCCTATAGGTATACCTTTTTCTTTGATAAAATAAAGAGATGAATAATATCTTTCAAAAAATATAAATCACAAAATTTTCACACAAAGACTTTTTAAGAGATTACCCGTAATGCATGTCGGAATTGTAAAAAAAATACGACAAGAAACACGGGGTGATACTTACATTGTGCTCCATTATTATTTTTCATGCAAGATTAATTATAATGAATTTGCCTTCATTTTAAAGATACCTATTAATTTCGAATGTGATTTGACATTTTTGTTTCTTTTCAGAGCATATTTGAAGTAAACACTAAAATCTGAAAATTGTCTATTTTTAGCATTTCACACTGTTTTTGCACGTGCTCATGTGTAAAAATAAGCACGTAAAGGTGTACCTAAAAAGTAAGAGCAATCGGTCAGGAAGGAAACGTCAAAGTTTTGAAAATCTCACACAAAGAGTTTTCGGACATAGGCCCCTCCTTAACAGTTGGCTTACTAGAAAAGCACAGCAAATATAAATATTTTATGATGTTAACATTTGCATTGCAAAACTTACGTGTGTCTCACGAAATTCACATGCAACCCCCCCCCCAAAAAAAAGATAAACATAAATTGTCAATTACGTCTTCTTCAGAAACTTGAAAGATATTTTTTATCAGCGAATCAGTAGATATCTGCTCTCTATACAATGTATACCAGGGTGATGAAGATATATATGTATCGTATTTTATACTTTTCCCCTGCTTTAAGTCAACTTGACTTTTTTGTGGGATTATTACAATTAAAGACAAAGTGTATACTTCAAAGCAAAACACCCTGGCGGATCTCAAATCACCAATAAGCCGAGGAATTGGGAAAGTTACACCAGATAGTCGAAAAAATATAATAAACAAGGGTACCGCTAAGCGGAGCATCCACTCGCGACTGGACCTTCACTGGAAATGGCAATCTCTCATAAGATTTAAATTCTCTCGAGGGACATTAAACATGTTAAAGACTGATAGTACAATGCATTTTGTTTTATGTCCCTCTCAGAAATTTTTTGCTCATATGAAAGCTTGCCAGTAGAGCTGCACATTTTTTCCTATAAAAGGAACGGTCACTGATGATCATTTAATAGTGAGGGATCTTTTTGAGCCAGCATCTATTGGGACATTGGCCCGTGGTTTACAAGATCTCATTCGAAGGAAAAGTCTCCACGTTCCACAAAAGGATGCAAACCCAAAACATTACAATCAACTCCCTTACTTTTGACCAAATTATTGTGTTGATCAATTTTTTTTTATTTACAAAATACAAAGTACATAGCGTGTTGGTAAAGGGGGCATAACAGGTATACCTAATTTGGGGTAGTAAAGTTTAATATAAGATATTAAATTGTTTTTAAGCACTATTTATTTTTTATACAAAATTATCGGGGTGGAGGATGTCGATTTTTAACAAAAATCAAATTGCATAACAAATCAGTGAGGGGGGGGGGCATAATATGCATACGTAATAGGGCACTTTTCCTTCATATTACGTATGCTATATGTAAAAAAGTTTCAGTAATTTTAATTATTTACCTACCTACAATGTACATGATGTAAGTATACAAAATAATGTATCTCACCGTTCCAGGCAATATGCATTTTTTCGAAATGAAAAATAACAATGTACATGTACATCGAGGGGTTAATTGAATTTGTGGATTGTATTACAGCTTTCGGGAATAACGTGCACTCCAAAGTCCTAGACACCTGTTGGCATCAGATTCTTTTAATCTGCTTCACGTAACTTTAAAACTGGCTCTTAAACTGGTTCCCTAGCGGAAATGATTATTGTCAACTCGTACATAAAATGTCAGGGTTTCGAGACAGTGAAAATGCGATATCTGAAGAAAAATTTCATCAATGAACTTGAAAATCAATAGGCTTCATCTTTTTATAATGCCACACAAGTATGTAAACGCTGAGAGTGGTAAATGCAAAGGTTCTCTGTCAATCTTGCCCACAAATGATTATTGTCAACTCGTACATAAAATGTCAAGGTTTCGAGGCATTAAAAATGTGATATCTGAAGAAATATTTCATCAATGAACTTGAAAATGAATAGGCTTCGTCCTTTTATACTGCCACACAAGTATGTAGACGCTGAGAATAGTGAATGCAAAGGTTTTCTGTCAAACTTGCCCACAAGGTGTAACGAACACACTTACACACTAATACACACACATACGCACATTTGCGATGCTATATCCCCTCCGCAACTAGTTGCGCGAGGGGATAATAACTTTAAGAGAAGACTTGAACTCGCATTTGGAAACACGTTTCAAATGTTCCATAAAGACACCGACAAAGATACAGTCAACCATGATTCCAGATGTGGAATCTTTCAATAAACTTCATAAACTAACTTCAACCCTATTTCAATTTAACCCTTTCGCTGCCAACGTAAATTCTGAATTGCCAAAAAACATAACGCGACACATAAATGACATTAAAATAGTTGTGACGTTCTTAAAAAATTGCGGATTCGCGTTGTACAGGGTGTTTCAGAAAACACGCAACCATTTTGAATGGTTATATTTTACTAGGGATTTATCCAGTGTCATGCACTAATATATCAAATTAAAGGGCATTATTTCAAGATTTATTTTCTAACAAATAAAATAAATATGGCAAATAAATCATGAGTTACAAAAGGATTTGCAAATTTGAAAAATATCAATAAGTTACAAAATGTGTTCTAAATGGCGTCCATTTTGCTGAATCAGTAAATCTATCCTATGTGAGAAATTTCTGACGACTAGTTCACAAGTTTCCCGCTTAATCAGTCTGATTTCATTTTTTATGGCCTTTTTGAATTCTTGTGTTGTTTTTGGTTGTCTTTTATAAACAGTGTCCTTTAAATGTCCCCAAAGATAAAAGTCAAGAGGGTTGAGCACCCCTTGCTGATCGGTCACACACGGAAGTTAATTGATTTCCAGGGATATGCTATGATTTCCATGAAAAAAGATCCATGCATTTATTCGAGAAATGTGGTAACGATTTGTTTTCTTTTTATTACATGGAAACATTTTTAATATTCGATGCAATATCTTCTTAACGCTTATTTGGCTGAATTGAAATTAGTAAATGAACAAAGCAGCATTAAATTTTGAATTCGAATGTGTTTTAATCATTATTTTCAAATCAAACTGTTAATGCATATATATATATATATATATATATATATATATATATATATATATATATATATATATATATATATATATATATATATATATATATATATATATATATATATATATATATATATATATATATATATAT
>PRKT01000071.1:1764073-1791805 GCA_003671525.1 Saccostrea glomerata
GGGGGGGTGTTTACATTTAAATCTTAAGTATTCCTCTGTCATCAAGCAGGATATAAATGAATTTATCACAGAAAACAATCAGTTTTCATGTACCCATTATCTGTTTTTAGCTCACCTAAGCCGAAAGCGAGTTTTTTGTTCTTGCACCTTACATACCATATTCTTGAGAATTGAACTTTTTTTTTGGTGCCGGGGATACATCGATTTTCTTTTCATCAGTGCATTTTTTTTTCACTAGATCTGATGTAGAATTTGTTTTAAAATTTATCTAAGAGAAATAGGTATCTATTTTATTTAAACCATATAACTACTGCAATAAAATGAAATCAAATGTCAGAGAGAAAACACGGTTTATTTCTTATTCTCCACGTTCCTCTGCTGGACTTTTAACAATTCTCATCAACTAAAGAGGAGACACCGTGGATGATTACATTGTAAGTAATATTGATAATAAATAAATTCAAAAAAGCAAAAGCAAAACAACGATGACGTATTTTAATAAATCAACAACTTAATTTCTTAAATATATATTTAATATATTTATTGTGCCCTAGCGAGTAAATTAGAATTTTCAGATTACGCTTACTACACGTTAAACGTATGACGTGGCGTCAACATTCTTCGTAAAATCTCGACTTTCTGCTATAAAAGGTACAGTATTGAGCGTTATTTTTCTAATGCATACTTTTGAGTCAAGTATATAAATTATATACCATTTAATTCAAAAAATTCTAAGTTCTTTAAAATGTTTTGAACGGATCAGATCTGACAACCGGCATTTTTTGGCCAATACTGTACTTTGTTCTTTATTTTGACCAATCAATTATTGACGTAGGTAACGTAAGGAAAATTATATATATTTCTCTCTCCATGACTGGAGAACCCACAGTACATATTACAATATATCATACGAGGGGTGATGAAAAAGTTCGAGAAGTAATTGAATAACTTCCATAAAAGAAACAATATTTGATTTAAGGTAATTCCATCCTCCTATGATGTCATAGGTTTTTGCAAAAACTGTAATTAGTTAAGATTCATTCCTAATAGAGCAATATTTTTTGGGAGAATGCTTTACAATAGGTGTAATGATAAATATTGTTTAGTTAAAGAATTTTAATGATGCATATTTTCTTTATTAAATCAATTATCTTTAAAAAAATATTGAAAGGGACAATAATTCCTTATGAGGTCTCTTCATTCAAGCTTTTGCTATATTGTACTTTTTAATGTTAATTTCCCTGGTATTCATAATTCAAAAGTATCTTATAAGAAGGGAGTATTTGGGAACACTCAGCATCTGAATTGTGCATTTTAACCAGTCTTTACGCATTTTCCATAATACTGTTTACAAAAAAAATGTGCATTTTTTTATGCTGACTTATAATTCTGTTTATTTATCTTCTGTATCTTAAATACTTTGGTGACCTTTAAATTTATCGGCAATATATGGAAAATTCCAAGTATATTACATGAAATTAAATGCAGTTTTGTACTTTGAACCAATAAAACCGTGAGGGTGGAGACACCTTTATGGAGAGGGCTTATATAGGCTATGCCTGCTGCCCAATCCATTTATGTTTTTGCATAATAAAATATGTTCAAATCAAATCAAACCTTAAGTGTTGCTAATATTTTAAATTAGTCCTCACAAATTTTAATGCACATATGTCACTGTTCTGCGCAAGTCACGTTATACAGGCAGTCAAGAGACCCCTTCGTAGCGTTCTGTCACAAATGCGGAAAGATTTTTCTGAGTTTTATATTTTTTTTCTTCATGTACGTTAATTTCTATAACAAAAACAATTTATTTGTCAGAAATGTTCAAATCTCGGCCACAGAATGGGCGATAAGAATATACTTTCCAATAATAAGCATAGCGACCATAAAAACCCAAATCCTCCGCAGCACTGTTAAGGCCTACTATGAGAAATTAACGGAAAATAGACGTGCAAAAAAGGGGATTTTTTTAAAACTGAATTTTTTTTAATTAAGCTGTTTAATTATCACAGAACATAAATACTTATGAAAACTAGAGATACTGTGAGCAATGAGCTCACTAAATGATACCCCCCGCCTCCCATAATGTCGATTTGTTGCTTTACATTGTTTTACGGTAATGTGTAAAGAGGAATAACTCGTCCAATGAAATGTTATCCAGAAGCTTCTATTATGTGACGTCATAGGTAAACAAAAAATGGCAATGTCCATGTTTTGCTCTGGGAAACCTAAAATATGTGTCGAATAAAAAAGTAAAATAGGAGGTGCACATTGGCAATATGTAATAAAGATTCTGTGAAAGTTTCATTAAATTTCACTCAGTAGTATAAGAGGAGTTGCGGATAAGAGAAAAAGCGTAACAGACGGACGGACGGACGTACAGACGGACGGACGGACGGAAATCCCGATCACTATATACCCTCCCGCTTTTCAAGCGGGGGGTCTAATAACATAGTATAACCTACTCTATACAGTATAAAATTTGGTCCCATCGATGGATAGTCACGTGATGAATGCTTAGTTCGTGTACTAAATGTAGGTCATGAACAAATTTCAATATCGCAAGGGGATACCCTAGTTGAAATTAAAAATTCAAGCTATCAATTGTTTCTGCATACTTTGTAGTTTTTGAAAAGTGCTGCTGCTTTGAATAGAATTCGCGTTTTCATAGTGAAATTTTCAGGTAAATAAGCCAATGTCGAATTATGTTAGACTTTTACCAAATATTTTGTGCATTTATAAAATCATGCCCTCGATTTAAAGAAAGCAGCAGCACCTTTCAAGTTAAGGAAAATATCCTTTATCTATATTCAAAAAATTGTTAAGATCTATTTAGTGTATGCCCTTGCGAAAGTACGATTTTATGAACCATCTCATTGTAAAATGTACGTAACCTGTACATAAAAACACGACATAATTAATAAAATACATTCTCTTGATAGTTTATGAATAATCACACTAAACTACTGTCAAAGGGAATTTTAAGATACACCATAAATTTTTCGTTTGTTGAAGGAATTCGACTGATAAAACCATATTTCGTCACAATTGACCTGCAAAGTGACATTATTTTCACATTGTGACGTCACAAACAAGGAGCAAAACTTTATTCGGCATATGCTATTTATAGAACTTGTGTATGGCTATGATTCAAAAATTATAAACAAATTGAAAATTTGAATTTTTGTATTAAAGGCGGTCAAATTCCAAGGTCAAGGTCAAAAGGTCAAATTTGGTGGAACCCAAAGAGAGGTCTAGTCACAAAAAATACACATGTGAAATATGAAAGTCACAGCTCCACTAAATCAAAAGTTATGCGTGTACCATTTTTATGCCCCCGTAAACGAAGTTTCGGGGGTATATAGTTTTTGTCGTGTCCGTCTGTCTGTCTAGCTGTTTGTCTGTCTCTCTGTCTCTCTGTTTGTCTGTTTGTTCGCAAAATCTTTTACCTTGTTCAGTAGAAATAAGGACATTTATACTTCACATATATATTGTTTGTGGCAAGACATTTTATTGGATATCACCAACCTTGACCTTTTGACCTTGACCTTGGAGATTTGTACTAATGAAAAAATTTAACCTTGGCAATAACTTTTGAACGGTAAGGTCTAGAGCTTTTATACTTCACATATGTAATTCTTGTAGAAAAATGCTTCATTGGATACCAAGAGCTTTGACCCTTTGACCTTGACCTTGAAGTTTGACCTACTTTTCAAAAATAAACCTTGACCATATCCCTTAAAGGGTAAGAGCTAGTGCTTTCATATTTACATATTTTATCCTTGTAACAAGACCTTTCATTTGATATCAAGACCTTTGACCCTTTGACTTTTTAGCTTAGAGTTTGCATACTTCACATATGTATTCTTTGTAGCAAGTGCATTTATTGGATATCAATAACCCTGACATTTTGACCTTGACCTTGGAAATTTCTGAACGTATAAAAAACATTAACATTGGCAATAACTTTTAAAGAGTAAGGGCTAGGGATTTCATACTTCTCATATGTAATTCTTGTGACAAGACCTTTCATTCAATAACCTTGACCTTCTGACTTTGATCTTGGAGTTTAACATACTATTAAAATCTTTTTAACCTTGATCATAACTTTAGTTTGGTAAGGGCTAGGGCTTCCTTAATTTAAACATGTGATCTTTGTTGAAAGACCTTTCATTGGATACCAATAACCTTGACCTTCTGACCTTGATCTTGAAGATTTCTGCACTGATGAAAAAACATTAGCCTTGCCATTACTTTGGAACAGATGATGGTGGGGCATTCATGTTTTATAATTGTATTTCCAGTTAGGAGACCTTACTTTTAGTACCAATATATTAGATTTGCATCTAAGAAAAGTTAATCTTCACTATGTTGCCATACGGAAGCATCAGTGTTTCACAAACACATCTTGTTTTTTCTAATCGGAATTGTGGTTTTGTAGTTATAGAGAAATATTATTCGCAGACTTTTTGATCATCCCTCGTGTAAACTGAGTAAACTGTATGTACAGTAAAAATACTTTAATCAATAAAAACAGAATGCTGCAGTCTAAATTAAGTAAAATCTTTACTATTATCGCTTTCAATCATTTTGGCTCCTCTGGCAGTTTATAAAAAAAATATTCAAAACTTTGTCAATAACGTTGCTAATGACGTCGTGATAATTTTAGGTATCATGACTGGAAAATCTTACATTTTCGTAATTGGCAATTCCACAATTGGCGAAATGCTCTGAACAATTTTCCTCTAGCAAAATGAAAGTCGTCAAAAAGTGTAGTGACCCCCGATAGGGAACATGTGATTTAATTCAGGTGGGCAAACAGAATACAACTTAATAAAAACGGGAAGGTTATAAAACCAAATACTAGTATGAATTGTAAATCTTAAAATTTGATTTACTGTGCAACATGCCCAACTTGTGGCTGAAATTATATAGGGCAGACAAATCAACTTAACGCACGAGTGAGGGCACACAAGAAACATATACGGGACGAAACTGTCAGATGCACCCCATGTTAAGAACATTTCGCTTAGCGTCGTAATTGGAAATTTAAGATTTTCCCCTAATGCAAAATGAGGATATCGGATGAAATCGCCCGTGTTACCACAGAGGACTATTTTATAAGACTTTTTAAACCATTATGTACAATTTACGATTTTTTTTTTATTTCTATGCTTTAATTATACATTTAGAACTGCCTTGAAAAAGCTCATGCAGCCGCTTCCAAAAACAACATTGTGGCGTCATAATGATTTCCTTATAAGAAATACTACTCTAGAGGCATTCTTGTGTGTGAGAAATCTTGCTTTTAGAGGCGAAAGCCTTCTCAATGAAACCGATATTCTATAATTTTATAATATGCTTCTGACAATGAATGAAAACCAGTCAGTATCATCAGCTGCCTTAAATTAAATTATTTCAAACAAGATTATCTACATAAACTTATACATTTTTTTTTTATTTTTTAGGTTACCAATCAAAGATATGGAAGCTATCCTCTAGAAATCTTAATTTTGACAAATCATTAAAGATTGATTTACAAATGACGAGGAAACATGGACTCGATGTTTGATATGTAAGAACCAAAGATATTGTCACTTTAAAATATTTTGTTGTACCATAACTTTAAAATTTTTGTTCTACTATTGAAAAAAAATTTTCTTTGTACAGTTTTACTATGTCTATGGTTCTTAGAACTACAAACCAGAAGAGAGTGTTTATTACGGTTCTTGTTCTTCTTCATTTGGTAAGTGGTCTATTTATCTATCTAACTACTGTAAAACCGCATATTTTCAAGGGGACAAATTTTCGTGGTTTATTGAAAATATAATGGTTCAAGTATTTGATTTATTTGTTGAAGAATTCTGAAGTTGTAATATATGTGAAAAATTACATTTCGTGGTGGACATAAATTTGTGGGTCTCTTCGTACCTAAAAAACCGTTCACGGTAGCTCACTCGGTAGAGCGCTCGCTTTGTGATCGGGAGGTCGTGAATTCGTATCTCGGCCGCGACCGACCCAAGTCGATAAGAAATAGGTAGCAACTGTTCCTAGACCATGCGCTCAGCACATGAAGTGAAAGTTGCTGGTCCTTCGGATGAGACCTTAAAAACCGAGGTTCCGTGCCCGCAGGCGTTGACACGATAAAGATCCCTTACTGCTCAATGGCCCTAAGAGCCGAGTAAAGGTCAAAATTTAAAGTCCTACATCGGCATACGGTGACGTCTCCATATGAGTGATAAATTCTCCAGAGGGACGTTCAACAACATACAATCAATCAATCAATCATACTTCAAAAACAACGAAAATTTATTCCCCACGAAAATTATTGATTTCACAGTATCTGTCTATCTATCTGTTTTTATCTTCAGCCTTTACCACGTGTGAGATAATAATTTCGGACTGTCTGTCCTTCCACCGGTCTCTCTCTAACACTTTCAAGTCCGTACAATATCTTACCTTTATCTGTTGCAATGAAATTTTACACACCGACTTGTGTGCTTAAACCTAAGGATATCTATCAATAATGGTAACTGTGATCTCGGATACTGTATTTAAGAGGATTGTTTTGAATTGTTCTTGTGAGAAATGTTCTTGTGAGTTCCTTATTTCTTTAAGACCGATTAAAACCGATTAAACTCTCAAGATATATCTAAACCTAATTTCCAATAAATACGAGAGTTGTACCAAAAAGTCGTAGACAATGATTAAAACTTTTTTATCATGCAACCAATACTAACCAAATTTTGCACACACATAATATAATCAATGTTCATTCAAATTGTGATTTCTTAAATTAATATCTTTCATATTAAAAATGTTAGGACGATTTGTATGAAGACCGATAAGGTCTGTCGGCGCACGAACAAAATCCGGAAATATTTGCGCAAATAACTATTACATTTGCTTGTATTTCTTTAGTACTTGTATTGAACTGAAATTTGAATCAGTGTTATCAGAATAAAAATGTTAATAATGTGTCAAAATTTCATATAATAGCTTTAAAGACAGACGATAGGTGTCATGATTTTTAAAGTCTTGTCGGAATTCAGTTAGATGAAAATGACGTCGTCAAACCCGAAACTGGCGCACGGAGATAAAATAAATTGCTTTGGATATGGTTTATATACATCAGAGACAGGAAAAAAGAGCAAAGAAGTGACACTACTTACTAACTTTTAATAACGAAGTTATTTTAAGTGGAGAATCAACGAGAGTTTTCTCTTTATACCGAAAATAGTTACAGAAGTACTGTTTGTTCAACACAGACAATGGGGACGCAGCATTGTTAATGCTTGAAAAAGGGGGCGGGGCCTAATTTATACGAGAAGAGTTTATTGTGACGTCACATAAAATATGACTTTTATGTATTTCTCATAATACCTGAAAATGAAATAATTTGCAACTTTTGACTGTATAAGCATAATAAACAACAATGAAACTTATCAATGCATTAAAAATAAAATTGCCAGTTCAGTCCCATGTAGCTGGTTATAAACAAAACACTGATATCCATAAACTTGTAAACATGACGTCATTTTGGTAAAAATGACGTATTTCATGTGCTGTAAGAGGCAAAATGAGGAATATTTTAACTATGAAAAATTTGTTTTATAATTAAACGGAATGTTATTTACAGGTTTTAAATAGTCGATAAATACCAATATATATGATGTGTTTAGTGTGATTATTCATTAACTATCAAGAGAATGTATTTTATTAAATATGTCGTGTTTTTATGTACAGGTTACGCACATTTTACAATGAGATGGTTCATAAAATCGTACTTTCGCAAGGGCATACACTTAATAGATCTTAACAATTTTTTGAATATAGATAAAGGATATTTTCCTTAACTTGAAAAGTGCTGCTGCTTTCTTTAAATCGAGGGCATGATTTTATAAATGCACAAAATATTTGGTAAAAGTCTTACATAATTCGACATTGGATTATTTACCTGAAAATTTCACTATGAAAACGCGAATTCTATTCAAAGCAGCAGCCCTTTTCAAAAACTACAAAGTATTTCAGAAACAATTAATAGCTTGAATTTTTAATTTCAGCTAGGGTATGCCCTTGCGATATTGAAATTTGTTCATGACCTACATTCAGTACACGAACTAAGCATTCATCACGTGACTTTGCATCGATGGGACCAAATTTTATACACTATAGAGTAGGTTATACTATGCTATTTTCATAAGTATTTATGTTCTATGATAATAAAACAGCTTAATTAAAATAAATTCAGTTTTTAAAAAATCCCCCTTTTTGCACGTCTATTTTTCGTTAATTTCTCATTTTAGGCCTTAACAGTGCTGCGGAACAATCTGAGCCACAAACGACTTCAAACAATGTGTACATGTATTCTCTACTGCCTACAATGAAAGGCGATTTTTCGATAAAATAAAAAATAAAATTTGAATCTGCTCAAAAACGAAGACAGTAGTAAATTTAAATATTAAGTTCCTTAGTCAAGAGTGGCCTTTTATACTTAAAAAAAAATATTGAATGTTAACAGACGCGTGTGAAGCAGAATAAGATATCATGACGTTATACAAGACGAAAAATACGAATGCTTTGTGCGCCGATGTATTTTATACATGCATATTTATGCACCCAGATCGATAGATCCAGGATGTATATTGTTTTTGTCCTGCCTGTTTGTCTGTCTGTCTGATGTCAACTTTAACCATCGCCATAACTTTTGGACCATAAGAGATAGAAACTTTATATTTGGCATGCGTACTCCACTAATAAAGCTCGTTCAAATGACACCAAAATTAATGACCTTGTGACCTTGACATTGAACTATATGTTAACATTTTTCGACTTTTTAGCATACCTTTTGATTCATAAGAGATAGAATAGAGACTTCATATTTGGTATGCATACTCCACGAATAAAGTTCTTTCAAGTTACACCAAGATCTTTGACCTTGTAACCTTGATTGTGATCTATATGCTACAAATAGCTTTTTCGAACATTCACCCAATTTTTTAACCATAGGAGATAGAGACTTCGGATTTGGTATGAATAAATACAAAGTCTCTATCTTCTATGGTTCAAAAAACCATAGAAGATAGAGACTTTGTATTTGGTATGCATACTCATCTAATTAAGTTCTTTCAAATGACATCAAGGTCAATGACCTTGTGGCCTTAACTGTAACTTTTATGCTAAGAATACTTTTTTCGAACTTTGTTGCCACCGGGCTCATAGTGTTTCACAAAAACATCTTTTTTTTCAAAATTTTCTTATTAAATGTGACATCATCATGAAACTTGAAATGCATGTAACAAGGAAATGCATATAACAAGGAAAGAAATTTAATCTAGCAAAGAGAAAATAAAATGTTTCCCTGTCTACGACTTTTTTTTGGATAACCCTCATATACCAAGATTTTGTGTTTTCCTGTGATCCTTTTTAATACACAGTCATAGTATCTTGATAAGAAATGATTCATGGAGCATCCAACTTTATACACATCTTCACATTACATAGACTTTTTAATGATATTAGAAATGCACAGTTGTAACACTATAAGATTTATGATATTTTCTCCATCGCTACAGTATTTATGAAACGTCACTTGGCGAAATTATGAATTAAATTGGAGTATATATAGCCCTTTTATTACAACTTGTGAACGTCATTGAACGTCATGGAGGAATGATCTACTAAAATGTATGTGTTCACGCACGAAACTGTCTTTAAAAAAAAATTTAAGTGCTTCTAGATGCTGATGGAATTGCCTGTACGTATAAATGACAAAAGTTTTCAAATTGAACTAGCTTTATAAGAATGGAAGCTAATGATCAACTCCTGCAATACATCTGTACCTCTCTTGGACTTTGCACTTTTCCTATAACTGATCGCTTGCTAACTGCGAAGATCTCACTGATATCTGAAACAACAAATAGGCATTATAAAAGAAAATTAACATGTTTGATATAGATATATTTATATATATTTTTTTCTGTAGAAAAACGATAAGATAAATCAAAAGAAGTACTTTTGTAGATTTTCAAAGTTTTAGTACATGTAATGGTCATACTTCACAGTATACAATAGATTTTCCGTAAATCAATGTGTCTGCAAACTTTTCTAATAACCCTTGTATGTAGATCCGTGTCTCATCTTTGTCTCAATTGCAAAAAAAAAGGTAGAATACTGTATACAGGTTAATTTTCGCCCCGTGTTATTTTCGCCCTTTTGCGCTTGCGAACAGTTTTGCCCCGTTTTAATTTCGCCCAATCATAGTTCTGTTTAAGGAATTATGCTGTGTAATTTCAATTCGCTCCGTCTTAAATTCGCCCATTCAAGAAGAGGGCGAAAGGGGGCGAAAATAAAACGGGGGGGGGGGGAATTTCCCTGTATACAGTAATCCTTTTTTCCCAAGCACGTTTCCTTAGTATTTTGTGGTACTCACTAGTAACGCATCTCATTGGTCAGTTAGAAAGTATCACCAGCTAGGTACAGACCCTGAGACGTGCTACTACCCCAAAAAAGCGTGTAACTTTCGTGCGCTTTCCGTTTCGTGTAAACCACAGCGTTTCGTGTAAACCGTGCAGCGTTTCGTGCAAACCGTGTAGCGTTTCGTGTAAGCTCCAAAGCGTTTCGTGCAAACCGTGTAGCAAGCGTGTGAGAAACGTGTGACTTTCGTGCGAGAATCGTGTAACATTCATTCGGAAGTCATTTCATTTTAAATCTGGCTATCTACATTTGTCAATTTCCCCCTTTGTGCGTCATGGTGTCTCTTTAAATAAGATACAGTGACCAGACAGAGGAAAGAAATGTTCATACCGGTACTTCCACTCCTAAATCTTAAGAGCTTCAAAGAGTTGGCGGGGTCAAAAGTCAATCGGAATAGAATGTAAAAATGATATCCCACCACAATGAAAGATAATATCTAAAAATAAATGCCATCCTTTTGAGTAATTATGGCAACGTCCTACTCCAGGGGTCATGATTTGAGAAATTGAGAATCTACACTACCCCAGGATGCTTCGACATAAGCTTCATAATTTCTGGCCCGGTTGTTCTTGAGAAGATCTTTTAAAGATTTTACATATATAAATGTTTCTCCTATATGTTTCAATGAATTTTTCAATGTAAAATTTGGATTTCCTATTGTGGCTCGCTGTATCCACTGGGTCATGATTTGAACAGTTTGAAATCTTTATTACCCCAGAATACTTTCAGACAAGTTTAGTTTTCTGGTCCAGTTGTTTTTGAGAAAAATTTTTAAGGATTTGTAAGTAAGGAAACATAATTCTATGCCAAAAATTCCTTTATACAGGTAATATAGACAAATTCATACCAAAGCTTTTTGTGTTTCACTGACAAAAAATTACAAAAGATTTTTTTTTCACCAGTTTCAAAGGGGTTAACAACTAAAACATAGTTTTTTATTAATGATATATGTTTAATTTCATATGCTTAAAACATACGAAAAGAGGTAAGGAACATTCACATTCAAAAATATTTTAGAATACGGTGATGTTGAAATCCCGTTTTCAACTGAAAATATCGTCTACATCCCTTTTTTAAAGAGCTAGAATAAGGGATAATTAACTATTTTACACTGGTATTAAAATTATTAATCAATTTTAATTAAACAGATTTTTTCATTCGACAAGATTTTATGGCCAACTTGTCATTAATATTGAATTAAATAAGTGTTAATTGTAGGCGGGAATCAAGAGTTAACGTACGTAGTTCTTTCTGTTCCTTCCGAATCAAAATATCTTTCAAAGTATGCATTACTCCAAAAATTTACTAATTTATTGCTCAAATTCTACAGGGGTAAATAATAAATTCATAATTAGAACAATTTGAAGATCATTTTAAAGATACATTATATTTGTGTGAATTTGTGGTGTTGGGTGTGATTTATCATAACAAAAATTGCAATAAAAATAAGAAGGTAACATATGTGATGGATTTGCAATATTCGGTTTATAAAGATAACACATGCGGGTGCGAACAGATAAAAGCAATTAAACCAATAGGAGTTGAACTTTGACCCGGACGGTTCCAAGAAATGAATAATTGGAATGTAGTTTTTCTTGTTTATGAAAAGATGTATTTGGTTAGGAGGAAAGAGCGACCAATAACATTTGAGTGACCAGGGGTCAGTTGTTCGAATAAATTAAATACACCAAGTGAAACTAAAAGATTTTGCAAAAGACAGGAAGTTATTTTTAAAACGCATTAGTAAACTAGGAGTGTTGGAGGATAGAGTAATGATAGGTAAAAATTCTAATTTGAAGTTAAAGTAATTATTGGAAATTTTGAAGGCGATCCGAATATGGAGATGAAAAACAGAGTAAGAGTTTAGGTATAAAATGAGCGGACGACGGACATACAGCTGGATTGTGTCTGTCTCTGCTTCATTTTATACAGGTAAGAGTTATTCCACTTGGTGTGTCCTCTCACTGAAATAAACAAGATCCCGGGTGTACGTGAACAAACTTATGAACGGCCCAATGTCATTCAGGACTCTGTCTCCTCAAACTTTAATGGTTGAGGTGTAATAAACAGTCATTATTGGCTGGAGTCCGGAATGAGGTTGACCCGGTTATAATAAGTGATGGAGAATCCGGGTACAAAAATTATGAATTTCGATTCTTAGATACCAGCTGATGCCTCCAAAAATTGTTCGTGGTCTATCAGAACCTACGAGCGGATCACCGATTGTCCCCTTTCATCAAGAGAGATAGAACTTGCTGCATCTATAAAAAATTGTGAGACATTGTCTCGGATGCAGAACTGTTCAAATCCTCTGGATTTTAAATATCATTGCGTCCCAACTGCTGAAAAGGGCGTTTTTATAGAGGTTTGTGCGCCGGAAGAAGATATCATGTTTGGTAAGTTGGATAAACAATACCTTTCAGATTAATAAATATAAAATTCTGGTTCATAATAAACTTATTATTCATCACAAAAATATTTCCTACATGTCAGAACTCTGTCATGGTTATGAAAGAGGAGAAGTCATAGATGTAGAAAAAAATCAACATCTTTTGAAATAATCCAGCTGGATTATCTATATAATTATGCTTTCAGCAAATGTTTAAAAAATGTAAATTTCTCTTCATTTAAGGATATTGCACTGCATTCAACACACAGACAGGCAAGATAGAACCTCATGCAAACAAACGATGCTTTAACACAACTTATCCTTGTCCAATGAAATATGCATCTTCAAAATCATATTTATGTAAGTTATGTGCCTTTCCTATATTCATTTCTGATTGAAAATCTCTTGAAAAAAAAAGACATTTATTGATCTATTCAAACGTGTAAACTATTTAAATTTATACTTAATATACAATATTTTCTTCATTTAATACCTGTTTCACCTGGCATTCTATTCATACAAGAATGTATTTCTATTTTTTGAAATTAAATTTCCACAGGAGCAAGAAATCAATATGACTAAGTGATGGTATCAGTTAGATTACTTTTGACCGTTTTATATTAGAAACAATATCATGTCAAAGTCAGTACCTTTTCCATGGACATTAAGATGAGAAAAAACTAATTGCATTCAATCATGCAATATCTTCTATTTCAAAAGATCGAATGTTTTATTTTTTGTACATAAAGATTATCATATAATGTATACCGTAAATCTGGAAATTTTTGCTGTAGATAATTTTTTAGCAAATTTGCGAGTTCATTGCATTCGCAAAAATGTTTTCTTAAAAATAAATTGCTAATAAGAAAATGTAAACAAAACAGTGGTCATTCGCAGTGGTCATTCGCAAAATTTTGAAAGGTAAAAATTAATCAACAGCATTTTGACCCGAATTCGCAAAATAAAATCGACGTAAAAATTTCCAGATTTACGGTATAAGATGATTACCAAATTTTTCAGGATATAATAGTTATTTTTCTGCTCGTCCTATATTTAAATGTTTCTTATTTTACATACATTTATTTTACTTTTGTATGGATATGGAACTGTATAGAGATACAAAATTATACAAAAACAAAAAGATTTGATCATTTATATATGATCTTTTTCTTAGATTAGAAGTTTTTGATAACTGCATAATTGTAGTTTGTTTTGGAAAATTATATCTATTTGATATATTTTTAAACTTAAATCCCATATTGAAAATAGATTGATTAACATCCGAAAAATTCTTAAAGTCTTTGATTGTGTAAAATTTATAATCTAATTCATTGTTCTACAATAATTAAATCAGAAAAGAAGATATTTTCATATGCCACCATTTCGCCCATAATATATTCATTGTCAGGTTTCATACTCAGTTTTCCATATTTTTTTTTATTTCTCAGTTGTGATGAAAAAAGAAAAATATTATCTTTTTATTTATAAATCTTTTAAATCTAAGTATATGACATATACATTGAACATTTTATCTACCCAGAAATCAGTAAAGAGGCTTGCAAATATACTGCTTCTTTTGCATAAATGTTATTTGTTAAGATGTAATTAGGAGGGATTCATGTCTTGTTTCTGATAAAATGAAGCTAGTGTATGAAAATATCTTCTTTTATGCTTCTCAAAAGTACCAAAATTACTACTGAGCAATGAATTAAGTGTCCACATTTTAATAAGCAAAGACGTTAAGACAATTCCTAATATAACTCAAATTTTGAGTTATTGATTTAAATTAAAATATATATCAAATAGATATGATCTTGCAAACAAATTACATTTTTGCCTTTTAAAAGCTTCTAATTTATGAACAGAATTGATTGGAAATCAATAAAATGCGCTTTTCTTTTTCAGTAAACGATCAAAACTATACAATTTCATAGTATTTTGCTTCACTTAAACATATGTGAAAATAAGATAACGCAATTATTTTTACACCTTCGCCAACTCCCACCAACTTCAATGCATTTGTCTGCACCATAGTACACTCGGTACAGATGATTTACAGTGTAGCAAAACCAATATGGACGTCAAAATTGTAAACAGCTGACTGAAAGGTTCCGTTTGATTGCAAATTTAAAATATCATTATACCAATAATTGTTGCAATTGTAAACGTTTTATGAAAAAAAGAATTCTGAATAGAATACTGTAAACGTATTACATTAGGCTGTGTATTCTTTTTAGCGCTTTTGGCGGAAAGGAACTTCCGCTAATTCAAGTACAATGCTAAAAGTCTTGCACATATAAACATAGATAGAAATATTGAGAAATACGCTAAATCAAATCTACGCTAACTCGTTCAAAAATAAATTTCCGCCAAATATCGTACCCGCTACATTTACAGTATACTTATATCTACCCATAAATAACCTCAGCTAAATGACTAGCCATGTTCTTAAATATATGGTAAACTTATCACGTAAACTTGCTTATTTCCCTTTATTTACAAAAACAAAGTTTTTCATTTTACAGAAAACTACAAAGAACACTGACAAAATTACTAAGCTCAACTCACTGCACCCGACCTATCAAATACTTAATTGTAAATTCAAATACAGAAAAAAATCTGAAGTGTTCCCATCTCGACTGTTCATGATTAGCCAAATTGCTCTCTCGAAGCAATAACATGCTATGTATGCCATGTACAGATGTCACCTACCGCGTACACTCACTAATGTTTAGTACTGCTCTTAAGTCATCATATGAGTATATGTTGACTTTACTACAAAAACTTGCCAAAATTGTTTTTTTTTATTTTACAAAAAAGTTTTTATTTCACCATGAAATACCATGAACACGAGACTAAAATAACGTTTTTTAAGCCTAAATTTCGAGGTTTAGAAAGTATATTTAACAGATTGTACATATTCTATATCTTATATATGTAAGTAACACAAAAGAAGTGAAATGGTAATCATTTTTAACTTTTTTTTTATTTCCCGTTTATCCCCAAAGTGAACTAACCCGATTCGTTACACCTTCATGAAAAGGTAGAAATGGTTCGACGAAAGACATGTCTCGCCCTTCGACGGTCAAGGAATCAGATATCATTTATGTTCAATGTTCAATGTTCAACTTTAAATATCTTTGAGAAAAGAATGTTAATATAATATTGACATAATTTAAGATTGACACTCAATTGCAACTTACTACTGTAACGTGTCGGACCTGAGCGGTCAGTAGGTCCGTGCTCGGACTACCGAGTTTTATTGGGGATATGATCATTAAATTTAATTTTTAATCCATAGTCATACTTTAATCCATAGTGTAACTGAAACTGCAAAAAGTTGTAATAATTTTTCCCTTTCTAAGAAAATTATCTCTTATGAAACAAAATCCCTAATATTCAGGTAGAATACGTGTATGAAGTTATTATTATTAGACAATATCCTTCATAACTGAAGATACTTTTGATATTTCAGATCCTATCTGTTATGGTTTTAATGCTTCTAGAAATCCAATTGAAGAGACTACTGTGTATGTATACCCCTCAAAGGACTATGGTTTAAGGTAATATTTTAAATATACTCCAAAAATCAAAAGTTAAATTTGTATTCAGATTATTTCTTTAAATTTGATATGGAATGTATTTCTCGAGTGAAGCGAGCTTCTAAACATCACCATCTATGTTAGTTTTGTTAAACACAAATATTTGCAAATTTGACATTCTGGTATATGCACATCTTGTTTTTTTTTTAAAGTTGTTTATCCATTGTTTTGAATATAATCTTATACCAAAGTTGTGTCAATCACCAAAAATCCAGAAAAAATACACAACGTTTTTTTTTACTGTGCGGTCCTAGCATCCACAGGACAATGCTTTGACGTTAGGTGAGGTGACAACATAGGTTCTAAACATTTATTCTTTATAAGAGCTCTAAATTCCTTTTATTTCTATAAAAAAAAAATTTAATTCTTTACTTATTTTACACAATCTGTTTTCATATATCAAAATACACAATTTATTATATTACAGATTGGTTTTTCAGAGAGAGAGAGAGAGAGAGAGGGAAGATGAGGGAGAGAGAGAGAGAGATGGCATGTTAATTCCTTTACATAAATAAAAAAAACTATTTCATTTTATAAAAACAATTGATTCCACTGATTCCAGTTGGTGTCAAAAATCTCTCTGTCACCATTTTTATATGCTAAATATTTTTGAGTTTCATAAAAGAAATTAATATGTGAAGTCGCAAGTCTGACATCTAATTTTTTTCCTAAGCATCTCATTGTATATATATAATATTTTATCCATAGGAACAGCAAGTTATGAATGTCTTTGTTTTTTTACTAGAAATCCCAAAATAAAACTTTGCTTTGTAAATGAAATTTGCAACCCTATCTTTTGCTCACAATATGTTTCAAAACTGTTGAGGAAGGTTTGTACGTCGTCACACTCCCATAAAATATGTATTATTGTTTCTTCTTCCATATTGCAGAAAGAACATAAGTTATTATCTCTTTTCCTTATTTTACATAGATATGAGTTTGTACCTAGTATTTTATTTAGAATTCTGTATTGAAACCATTGCAGTTTACTATTTCTTGTAATTTTAAAAAGTTTAAAAATCCTCTTCCATTCACTTTCCCCTAAATCAAAAATATCATTCCATCTTATTTTCCCAGTGGGTTCAATATCATTTACATTGATTAATTCATAAAACTGTTTTGCTTTTTTACATTTTGAAAGAAAATGAGTGCTGGACAAGATTAATGGGTTAGGTAATTTTGCAATTATATCATTAGTGTCTGTTGCTTTCATCCATGCCTTTACAGCATGTATTTTACCTGCAAAATCTAAGAAATTAAGCCTTACATTTGGATATATGCCACAAAATTCCTCAAAACTATAACAGGAACCATTTTCATCTATAAGATCATTAATAAATCTAATATTCAAGTCATACATATTTTTGTTATAAATAACTTTCCCACCAATGACAATTTTAGGATTATAAAAAATTGGTACGTCTCCTGCAACCTTGGATAAACTATAGTTTTTATTATTTAGTTCAGTCCAAGCCTCAAAGACATCTTTCCAAAACTTGTTTTTAAGGTTCTTCATGATATTTTTAATATATTCAATGCCGCATGTTAATATTTTTATCAAATCTAGATTAGGTAAAAAAATTTGTAAACCTTTATCTGACAGTATAAGCTGTCTCATCCAAAATAATTTAAGTGATGCAGTGAAAGCTCTAATATTTATCATTTTTAGTCCGCCTTCTTCATAATTTTTTACTAAGACATCTTTCTTTACTCTGTGTTGAGGACCATTCCATACAAATGAGAAGAATAATTTTTCCAGTTCCTTCAAAAGGTTTTCTGGTGGGTTTGGAATAGCCATTAGTATATGGTTTAGCAGTGGTAAAACAAGAGTTTTAAGAACAGTTATCTTTCCAATAGGTGTCAAATATCTTTTACTCCACTGACTAATTATAGCTTTTATTTGTCTTAATTTTGGTTCATAATTGAGTCTTTCAATTTCATTCAAATCAACATCATAATGAATTCCAAGTAAGATGAATCTTGTACATCCCCACTTAAGATTATACTCATTACTTAGTATTTCTTGACTAAATCTTTTGGAACCAATCCAAACTGCATGGAATTTCGAACAATTGATGTATAATCCAGACATTTCTGAAAATTTCTTTAATGTTTTCATCACTTCTGTTAATGATTCTTTGCTACCATCTAAAAGGATTGAAGTGTCATCTGCTAATTGGGATATTTTCTTTTCCATATTATTTACAGTAATTCCCTTGATTTTTTTAATTTTTTCTTATCATAATTGCTAAAATTTCTGCACACAAGATAAAGATATAGGGTGATAGGGGATCCCCTTGTCTGCACCCTCTCTGTATATTAAATCTTTGTGAAAAATTACCACTTTGATTAATTGTGGAATTTATATTAGTATAAAACAATTTCACCCATTTTTGTATTGAGGGACCAAAATTAAAAAACTGTAAGGAACTCTGAATAAAATTCCATGAAATAGTATCAAAAGCTTTCTCGAAGTCAATCAAAAGCAACAAGCCTGGTATATTTTCTTCTTCTGTGTACTGCATTATATCATAAATTATAAATTTCTATAAATAGTTTTTTAAGGACATGCTACTTTTCTAATGAATTTTCTAACTAAATGAATTTAGAGGTGTTCTACCGACGAATAATAATGATAACAAAGCTAATCCATTTGAAAGCATTAGATACTAGATACATGTACATAATTTCCACTGCATCTAAAAGCATTTGTCTCTTTAAATACCTTTCTTTTCAGTACAACCGATTAAATAGATCTGTGCTTTAAGACCAGCACGCACGAAACGTTTCAATTTATGAATTTGTTTTTACAAATTGATCCTCTATAATTTGGATGGATAAAGAGATAACAAATGGTTTTCAATATGCAAAAAAATGATTAAAACAATACAAAACAGGAGCAGAGCATATAAGAACCTCCGAATCATCTGAGGTGGGATCAGGTGCCATGGAGGAGTAAGCATCCCCTCCTGACCGGTGAAACCTATCGTGTGCTCCTTGTCCTGATCGGGAAAAAGAGAAAGAATCCGTCGTCAATTCAATGTATAAATATTGGACTAATTATCAACAATTAGTATGAAAAAACGTCAGTCCGCATTTGACTTAATGATGAAGTGTATTTGCTGACAAGTTCATTTTATCGACCATAGATCTAGAACTTACGAAATGATGACTTTGACCGACACTGCTTATATTCTTTTTTCATCAACTTACATGTCAATAATTAACCTCGTTTTAGAAATTCTTCGTAATAAAGTCAAACCCTTTCGGTTTTACTCAGAATTTCGGCAAATGACATTATTGACTTTTTTAGCGACAATCGGAAAATAATGAATCCGTGTGCGCTAAGATGTGCAATATTTATTTTTTTTTAAAGTCCATAAGATGTAAACATGTGCAAATGTGGCTTGTTCATTAATCATCTAAATAATACTGTTTATTTATTAAGAGATGATCGGAAGACACCAAACTCCTATATATTTATTAGAAAAAAATATGACGTTTTTATCTGCAGTTTTACTGTTTTCATGCAAATAGCTCGCTAAAAATATAACCTGTCCGCAAACATTTTTACAGCCCTTGTTTTATTTTTATTTATCTAAGAATGTAATTGATGTTTCTCTTAATTTTCACATTTAATTCCTAGCCATTCTCCAATTACTATCATAATGATTTCCACGAACGTCCTATTCCTTCTGCTTCTGGTAGTGTGTACATTATTCATTATCAAAATTAGAAGAGGATCAAAAGAAACAAGAGGTATTGTTTTTATTTATGTCATAAATGTTAAAAAATTCGATTATAAGAATAACAACAAAAAGAGTACATTTAAATGTGCATACGTTGTTGATACAAACACTATGAGATATGCAATAAAAAAGAACTGTCAAATTGCTTCTATTCCCTATCTCAGCAGGAAATTAAGTTTGATTTATTATTATTTATACTTTGTTCACATCAGATAGGATATACATATAAGGAAAGCGAATTTAAGTTTGTGTTAACTAGAATTTAAAAAAAAATGTGTATCCTTAATGTATTTTTTCGACACTTTTTAACTTTCTATAAGGGCTTAAGAAAATGTCGAACAGACTTCATTAAACAATTTCAATACAGGTCGATTAATTCAGATTCCTTGAACGCTCCGCCAAATGACCACATTGATTGGTTAAAATTATTACCGATAAATATCCATGACCTGAGAGAGTAGTGCCAGGGAGTAGATCTGATTTCCATGGAGTAGACTTCAGATGAGGGAAACAGTCTTTTTTAGGGAAAATAGACAGTTTTATGGTATTAATTCTATATAAAGTAAATACAGTAGCGGTATTATGAAATCTTTTATGAAACCCTCAGGTTTATAGATTCAAAAGTGTTCAAATTCTATCAGCAAGAATAGGTTCACGGCGAGGCCGCAGTATTTTACAAACCCCCGTTGGAATATAAAGAAGAAACTCTTTAAATCATTTAAATGTTTCCCGGTGATGTGAATTCAAATTTATTCAAATCGTGACTCCAAAGGTATAGGAAATCAGAAATCATCTCAGGCGATAATTAGTCATATAAATATGAAATCTATTCAAAATGTTTATATTCAAGTTTCAAGTCATACAAAAAAGGGGCTACAAAGGTTAAAAAAGTTTTATATAGTAATATATATTATATAAAGAATCTTCAGAAGAACGACAGACCCGTTCACTCATGTAGGTGTTGCAACCTATAGATTTCTTGTTTTCTTAACCTTTGTCCATAGATTCTTTATAAAGAGTTTAAAATAATGTCAACGGTGTAGATATGTCCCATTCCAAAAAGGTAAGAGTACCTGGATTTCTTTATTTTTTCATATAATCTTTAAGTTAATAGTGTCCCCTTACCATTTTCGTCAATGATAAGATCTTATAAATGTGTTTTGATAATCTTCTCGCCTACTGAGTAATTTTAGATAAAATAGACTATGCAAAAGTACATTTTAAAAAATTCTTTTCAGGATGTAGAATAAGTGGTTTAAGGTATAGACGAAATTCCACTGAAGGTAAGGAATGCTTTTATTTATTTTGTTTTCTTCTTTTCTACACGAGCTACCATCTACATTGTTGTTAAGTACATTATATGCATTTGAGTAACATCTTTCTAGTCAATTGTTTTATAATTCACGATTGTTAACACAATAGTTCACTATTTTTGAGCTTTTTATTATTTAAAAAAAAATGAAAAATTATCTGTACAGTATATACATGTACACCATTGAATCCTTCATGAAGAGTACATTGCTGAACATTTTAAAGCAATTAGTAAAATCTAATGTATAATATTTTGAATCGACATTTTGAACTATTGGGTTCTATTTTTAAGACGGCGAGAATTCTTTTTACGGATTCGGTATTCTAGAATTAGGCTTAGAAATGATACCAGACCAACTTATTTTTTTTCCGTCGATTTTGCTTATTCGTTACTTTTTATTAAGAATAAGAACCTGTGTAATTTTGAAATCTACTTTTCAATTGCAACAAATTATGCTTTTGATCATAATGATTGCATTTCATATTTCAGATTTTATAACGGAAGACGTTACACAACCATTAATTTCCGAAAATGGTAAATTCTTGTTGGCATTTTCATTTTATTAAGGTTTCACCAAACGTCAACTTGTCCAAAAATTTATTTTTACAATAGCTACAAAACAATGTGAACCATAAAGTTAAAACTTTTACACTTTATAAAAATATCATTGATTAACAGAACGAATCTATCACTTAGAAACCAATATTCAAATAAATATTTTTTAAAGAAAAATATGTAAGAAAATTTGCACATTTTTTTTTTAAATTCACCTGCTTTATTCTGTATTTTTAGTGAAAACCATCATTGCAGAAATAATATATATTGATCAATGAAGGGCAAGTTGGGCGTGAATGGTCTCTGAAAGGCTGTTATTAAAAGCATGAAATGTATAATAACAATACACCTATATATTGCGCCATTTGCAATATACCTTCAGTTTCATATATTAACATTTCAACAAAATAAACAGCGAAAACAACTTTACAGAGGCTATGGAAGTCCAACTTGCCCTTCATTAAAAAACATATATTGTTTCTGCAATGATGAATTTCACTAAAAGTACCGAACGGGGGCGAGTAAAAGCACCCCATAATAAAACCGTCACGGTCAAAGCGTTCCTTGATTTTGGTCAAAGCGTCCCTTGGTATTGGTCAAAATGATGCTGGACCAACTAATATTTCCTTTTCGTCATTTAAGCTTATTCGTAGCATATAATTTAAAATAAGGATCATTCTAATTTTGAAATCGACTTTCCAGTTGCAACAGATTATAATACTCATCATACATGTTATGACTGCATTTCGTATTTTAGGTTTTACAAGGGGAGACGTTACACAACCATTTATTTCCGACAAAGGTAAAACTTATGTTAGACTTTTTATTTTATTTACATTGAAAAATGATAATGTTGTTCAAAATTTTGACTTTTTTAACCCGACCAAAGTTTGGTAGGTTTATATGTTTTGATTAATCCTATGTAACAACGGAAAGTGGCCCCCGTTCAATATCTGTATTGGCCAAATCGAAATTTTTCTACGTAGAAAATGGCCCCGGCTCAATACTTTACAACAAGTAGGATCATTTTTCAAAAAAGAAAACCCTTCCAGACCAGTAATTCTACGACACTAAACTAGTTGTATTGTCGCTCATAAAAATAGAAAAACCTTATAACATATGATTTGATATGCATTTACTCTTTACCTCTTGCACCGTCTGTGTTACATTTTGTTTCTATGTGATGACGTTATCCTTTTCCTCACAGCGCCTTTGCGATTACGTGCTAAAAAGACGTGCATGGTTTTGAAGATAAATATTTACTTGGTGTATGTAGTGATTTATTGCAGAAATGTTGCTTTTTGTCGCCATACTATTTACTCAAATATTTTTGTTGAATACCAGTATTTTTAATAGTCATTTATTACCTTCTATTTTTAGGTCACCTGAGTAAACTCAGGTGACCTATTGCTATCTGTTTTTGTCCGAGGTCGTCCGTCGTGCGTCGTGCGTTAACATTTCAACATTTTCAGCTTCTTCTCTGAGACCACTGAACTAATTTCAACCAAGTTTGGCATATAGCATCTATGGGAGAAGGGAAACAAAAAATTATGAATTTCGTGGTCCCTGCGTCCTGGGGCCTGGGGGCGGGGCAAAAACCACTAAAATTAGTACAATCTTTAAAAATCTTCTTCTTTACTCCCGGACATCAAGCAGTCAAACTGTTGTTATGATTGTAATCAGCATTGAGTCCTCTACCAAATCTGTGAAATTCATGGCCCCAGGGTCAGGGGTTCTGGTGTTAAGGCGGGACTCTATTGATTATATAGTGAAAATGCATTAATTCTTTGAAAATCTTCTTCTCTGCTCCTGGGTATTAAATAAACTAATTAAGTTCATAGTTATGATAAGCAAGAGTGTCACTACATAAATTGTGAATTTTATGGTCCCAGGGTCAGGGATTCTGGTGTTAGGGCGGGGCTCTATTGATTATATAGTGAAAATGCATTAAATCCTTGAAAATCTTCTTCTCTGCTCCTAGGTATTTAATAAACTTACTAAGTAAATAGTTATGATGAACAAGAGTGCCTCTACCAAAATTGTGAATTTTATGGCCCCAGGGTCAGGGGTTCTGGTGTTAGGGCGTGGCTCTATTGATTATACATGTATAGTAAAAATGCATTGAATCTTTGAAAATCTTCTTCTCTGCTCCTGAGTATTAAATAAACTAATTAAGGAATAGTTATGATGAGCAAGAATGCTTCTACCAAAATTGTGAATTTTATGGCCCCAGGATCAGGGGTTATGGTGTTAGGATGTGGCTCTATAATTATTATATGGTGAAGAAAATACATACGCAGCACAGTTAAGGTTACAGTAAGGAGGCGGGGCCTAATTTGTACGGGAAATGTTTACTATGACGTCACACATTATATAAGGTCTTCAAAATACCACAAAATGAAATTATTTGCTATTTCAAACAGCTGAATAGCTGTGTACTACATACAAACATACTATTACATGCAGATCTGTCGTTTGTTAAATCCCACACAACAGTATATAAACGATGCATCGATCGCAATGTACTTGTCAATGTGACGTCATCTCGCAAAAATGACGCAGTTTGTACACAGTGAGAGACTGATCCAAG
This sequence comes from Saccostrea glomerata, assembly GCA_003671525.1. NCBI lineage: Eukaryota > Metazoa > Mollusca > Bivalvia > Ostreida > Ostreidae > Saccostrea > Saccostrea glomerata. The sequence continues at coordinate 1,788,747 of PRKT01000071.1, forward strand.
TCACATTTTGTACAATGAAAAATGTCCTTTGTTCTCAAATAAAATATTATTTGCAGTAAAATAAAAAGCCGTTAACTTGGATGCGATGTCTATTTTAGTATTTTATTTATAAACTGTACGTGCATTTTCCAGATAAGCGATACTGTCGTGTGTTTGTATGCAGATTCATTGAAAAAGTAATGGAAGGGCCCTAATAAATCGATTTATTGCAAGGGCATACCCTCAAAGTATCTTGTCAAAATTTTACACATAATCTCAAGAAGCATTAAGATATTTGAAAAGTGCTGCGAACCTCTTGAAATCTTGCAAATAAATTAATTATAGCTATATTTAATGTAGTTGACCAGCAAAATATTCAACCTGCCGCCCAACATATTAAATTTTACCAATTAAAAAAGGAAATCTATACAGGTTCGCAGCACTTTTCACAAACTACATATAGTGTTGAAAAGAATTATAAAATAAACTATTGTTTTTAACTTGGTTATGCCCTTGCAATATTGAAATTTATAGATGACCTCTAAACTGCAAGCATTATTGCGAAAGTCATGTGACGTCGACATCAAATGACAAGTCTAAATAAAAAATCTAAATTTCCCCAACATGTAGATTTAAACCACATTACATTTTTTTATATTAGTGAATTCCTAAAAAGAATTGCCCATCCTATGATAAAATATGTATTTTTTATCTTAAAAAATCGCCGATATTTCCATTTGTAACCTTAACTGTGCTGCGTAACATCTATGAAAATCTTTTCTCTACTCCTTGGTAATAAGCAGATGAACTATTGACATAGTTATGATGGGCTTTCTTCCAGAATTGTGAATTTCAAGGCCCCTGGGTCAGGGATACCAAAATGAGGATACTTATATGCTGAAAATGAATTGTTTTAAATCTGCTCCTTGGTATTAATCAAATATTTTTGATAAGCAAGTGTGCCTTTTCAAAAATTGTGCAATGTGTAGACCTAGGGTCAGGGGTTCATGTTTGGTAGGAGCACGCCTGATTATTGCTGAATATTACTGATAAGTTGACATGCTTTTTTGTTACCCTACCCTGCTTATCGGTATTAAGTAAACAAACTAAACAATCGCTAAGTATATAGTTATGATAAGCAATGGTGCCTCTTTCAAAATTTTGAATGCCATAGCATCTAGCTTTAAACATGAACCAAATTCAATCATTTGAAAGTTGTTGCTCAGGTGACCTATAAGGCCCATGGGCCACTTGTGTTTTAATAATTCTGTCGTGTGATTTGTTATTTTATTATCACATTATTAAAACGTTTAAAATCTTAATCATTGTACAAAATATTTTAAAATTTTCCAGACAGGTATTCATTTTCTCGTAACTAATAAGAGACGTACTCGTCACCCCCACCCCTTTCCTAAATTTCTTCGGAACATATGATAACATTTAAGCTGAATCTGCAGAATCTTTTAATATTAATAAAAACAGAAATTAGATTTAGAGGAACAGAAATATCTCCGGTAAAGATTTTGATAACAGTTATTTTACAGAATTTTTTAAGACTAAAAAAGAAGTTGTAACTTTCAGTATATCTAGTTTAAAGTATTTAGATATCATTCAACACATTTGAATAAAGCACAGTTTTCTATTGAACTACATGTATAAGAAATTGATGAAGGGTGACATTTCATTTAAACTGATCATATCTTCTTAGCAATATGTTTGCTGATATACGGATAAAATGTTGCCAAGTCGGCATTCAATGTGTTAAAACAATTAATCTTAACTTAGCAGAAATCTCTTCCTCGCTATCCAAGGGTTTCCAATCCGAACACTTCTCTATAGTGGTGGATTGAAGTGCAGTTTTTTTTTTTTACAATATAATAGTTTACAAGAAAAAGAACGTGTTGGACGTAGGAGTTAGTACTCGATATGTTTTTTGCGATGGTGTCATAAGTACAAACTTAACTATAAACATATCTTCCACGATTTTTTTTTTCAGGGGGATGCTGCAGAAATAATTTTAACTTTCACAATACGATTTTTAGGACATGATGAATCCCTAACAAAAAAATAATATAGTTAACTATAGTTTACTAAAGTTAACTATAGTACCAAAGTTAAGACTTTGGAACTTTGATTTACTATGGTGAAAACTTTAGAACTTTGATTTACTATAGTGAAAACTTTGGAACTTTGATTTACTATAGTAAAAACTTTGGAACTTTGATTTACTATCATTGGTTAAAACTTTGGAACTTTGATTTACTTTTTTTTTTAATTTTAGAACTATGATTTGCTATAGTGAAAACTTTGGAACTTTGATTTACTATAGTAAACTATAGTACTAAAGTTAAAACTTTGGAACTTTGATTTACTATGGTGAAAACTTTAGAACTTTGATTTACTATAGCAAAAACTTTGGAACTTTACTATTGTAAAACTTTGGATTTTTGATTTACTATGGTGAAGACTTTGGAACTTTGACTTACTTTGATGAAAACTTTGGAACTTTGATTTACAATGGTGTAAACTTTGGAACTTTGATTTATTATATAAGGGATTTTATGAAGATGCGTATAAATATTTATTTTAAAATCTCTCTAGAAGTGTTGAAAAGCTTTGAAGGCATACATGGATGAAGGTAGAAGTCTTTCAACTTATATTTAGAGAATAAAGTAAATTTATATCAAATTTTATCGAAGTTGCAAGGCCAATAGGAAGCAATTTCAGTTTTTTTTTGTATATATATATATATAGGAGAGGACAATCCCCCGCTCTGAGAAAGGCATTTCTCGATTCTAAGTAATATTTTTCACTATTACATGTATATTGTTTATATCATCCTTTACACCTTTAATTCTGTATTTCATTGTTTGAATATTTTATTAATAATTTATTTTTCACTGATATTTTTAAGGAGGATTGCCACACCAATTTTTTATTTGATAGATCTCTGAGTCAACCTTTTTTAACAATGGTTTCAGCATTGAAAGGTCAACATAATCTCTCAATTATTTTATATGATTTTTTTGATATAACACTGTGCCGGATAATTATGCCACTTCAAAAGTGGCATTTTGGCG